>QTSX02000104.1:0-119202 GCA_014839935.2 Entomophthora muscae
TTTTAGCAAAAAATACAGTTAATAGAAATAAGATTTATTTCTATTATTTGTATATTTTACACTCTTAAACTTTTCTTCAGTAAACTAAGCATTATACTAATGTTCAAAAAACATAAGTTTATGACTTAAATGATACCAAAGAAGTTAAAAGGCTTTGAAATGCTTAAGCTGGCGCCTTGGCTTAATCTAACAAATAATGACCCAGAAGGTCCCCCAAGCTTTGACCTCCCAAACAGCTGGGGAAAATAATGCCTAGCTGTTTGGGGAGGTCTAGCAGGGGTAGTTGGTTCAAAAAAACAATTTTAATTGTAATTTAATTGTAAAACCATTTCAAGCTTCTCCTGTCAATTTTTCCCCAACATTTTCCCCAACTCCCCTTTGAAACTTCAAATTGGACATCAATGACAGTCTATATAAGGCTCCAGCTTTTTAGCATTATCACTTGTTCAGTTAATAAAGTCAATTTTCTTACCTAGTTTATTTATTCTTTTGCCTGCTCTTCAGTCCTGAAATCAAACACCATGATACTACCCAAATCATCTCAATGGGGATCATTTGGGTATAAATGGTTGGTTTGATTGCTCCTTGTCTGGTCCCTTACTGCAAGCATATCTTTTGGAACCAGAGCATATTCTGGTTTATCTTCTCCAAATTACCTGGATAAGCCGTGGCGCCAAGTGGTACCAGGTGTATGGTACTCCTCCACTCCATTGTTGCAGAATCCCTCCATCACAGAGGAACCACAGGTCATGGGGGCCAGTCCGCCTACTCCTTCCTTATTTCATCCCTTGGCCTCTGTTTTCCTTCTCAGTTATCTGGGAGCTTACTTCCTGTTGGAAAGGTTTGATCCCCTTTTGGGTTGATACTGTATGATTGGAGAATTGTCCCATATGGGGATGGTCTGCATTCCAATTGGTTCTATAATTACAGGGTTGAATCCATCTGCAGCCATACACATTTTGGGTGGTATGTTTCCAAGTGGATAGGTTTCTGACTATTTCACTGTGATACACGTTTGGGGCCCAACATCAGAACACTGATGGCTTGTCAAGGATGACAATACTAGCTATCTACCCTCTGAAACTGATTGCCTATATGAATTAATAGGGTACCCTGACTCTTGGACCACCAAGCCAGAAGACATTTGACTGGAGCCACAAGCCCTAACCAAGGACACTGTAATTTGAGATAGACAGCTCTAAAAAAATTCAACAATGCCTATCTATCCTATGTTTTCCCTAGCATGAGGATAGCCATTATCCTCCAAGCTCACATTGACACTGGGCATGAGGGTATAGCCAAAACCCATGACTGGCTGTACAAGAACTTCTACTGGGAGAACATGTGCCTTCTGATCCCTGATGTTCTTGCCTCCTGTCATTTGTGTCAACTCCAACGCCCTTGCTCTTCCCAACACCAATTCAAGCTCATCCCCCCTAAACATGCCTTTCACACTGTGAGTATTGATGCTGTTGGGCCTCTCCCTTGGTCTAGGTCTGGGTGTTGATTTATCCTAGTTGCCATAGACTATTTTAGTAAATGGGTCAAAGCCAGAGCTATAAAAGATATAACTGCTAAGACCACTGCTAATTTCTTGCTGCAAGATATCTTCTACCAACATGGCTGCCCTCAAGTCCTGTGTTCTGATAATGGCACCAACTTTAATGCTTGCCTCATCACGTCTATTGTTAAAGCTATGGGTACCCACTAATCTTTCTCTGCTCCATATAACCCTTCAACTAATGAAATTTTCAAACAAGCCAATTCCTCCCTGGTGTCCATAATGAGGAAACTCACACTCTCTGACGCTGCCAATTGGGATATGTTCCTCCCTGCTGTCCTCTTTGCTTACTAGCTCAGTAGACACCAAGTAACTGGTCATTCTCTTTTTTCCATGCTGTATGGACGTGAAGCCGCCACCCCCTTAATCTTAGACCCCCCTTGATCAAAGTTGATGAGTCTTGTAAATCCAGAGGCCTATGTTAAAGACTGAACTAATTGTATCATTGGCATCCAAGCAACAGCTTATTCCACTGCTTACAAGGTCAAGGCTCTGGAGCTTTCCTTGTCCAATGCTGATAGAGCCCCCCTCCCCAAGTATCAAATAGGTGACCTGGTTTTCTACTACCAGAATTGTACAGGTGGTAGAGCTCATAATCTAGATTCCCTCTGGGTTGGGCCCTGTGAAGTCACATTTAAAAAGGGTGTCAAGTATACTATGAAATTGGTGCCCTCTGGACGTCCTTTTGCCTGGGTCCATTCCAAATTCCTTTGCAAATATCAACTTCCTGTGTCCAATCTTGAGGGGGGAGATGTCAGAAATTGTGCCATTAATGCTATTTCAATATGGCCTTCAAATAATGACAAATGCAAATATTTGACTGGTTTTGCTTTTGAGTTCAGGAATTCCTTGCTTTCTGTAAATGGGTCTGTGCCAATATCCACCCATTCTGGAATACCATATCTTCCCTTGTCTGATCCTGGTATGACCTCATCCCAACATGACCCCCTTGGCCACTCTGTCTATCTAATGAGTGATCACTGACCCTGGTCTACTATTTAAGTAGAATTATTTCTCCTAATAAAGACAAGTTTATCCACATTTGTGTTGGCTTTAATATTTTTCAAGCTTTTTCCTTTCCTTTTTGCCAAAAGGAATTTCAAATCTTGTATTCCAGGAAATTAAGGTATGTGCCTTTAATTTTGCCCTGAAGGCTAACCCAAGGCTAGCTTCAAACCTCAAACCTTTTGTTATAAAGATTTCTCACCGTGTCCACCTGGATGTTGTCCCCAGGAGCTAAACACAACAATTTTTATTGGTGAATAAGAAATGGAATATATAGTGGTTAATGATACCACAAAACAACACCAGGACGTTAGGATCACTTGTCACGAGCATGAGTGGGGCAAGTGAGATGCACAGAATCAGGAAACCAAAAAAATTTATTTCCCAGTTTGGATACAGACTCATTTTGAGGGGTAAAAGCAAAAGAGAGAGATTTGTCCTTGAAATAACTCATTGAAGGCAAAATAAAAAACAGTGTGAATAGCAGCATTCACAACTTTCTGTGTTTCCCAGCAGATGGGCCAGCGTGTAGCAAAGTCAATGGCTACAATTAGGAAGTGTTATTTGGTTTTTGCTTCTGGGAAGGGTCCCATCACGTCCAGCCCCCAAACCTTAAATGGTTCAGGGTGTCATGAATGACATTTCAATACTTGTATTGAAAACCCAAGAGTTGAACCCCAGTTCCCTGAAAGCAGATTGAACTCTCTAGGACTGTCCAGGACCCGCCAATCTGTTAAGCCACAGGCTCTAATTGTTAAATTACTTGACAACCCGCCGGCCTACTACAGAGGATTCCCTGAATAATTGCCAGTCTGCTGCTGAACTGGTGCCAATAAAGACCCATACCTACAAAGGAGATGTAACCTGTCTAACAGAGGTTGGGGAAGGACCTACTGCCAACCTGCCAAGAGCCAATAATGGAGTTTCAAAATCAACATTGGAAACCCTGGAATCAAACCCTGACCCTCCAAAGGCTACTTGAGTCACACAAAGTGGACAGGAACCCACCCACTTGCTATATTGCAATCCTGAGTTGACAAGTTACTCCAAGGCCCGCCAGTCTTCCAAGGACAATTCCCCAAATGGTCACCAGATTGATGCCAACCTTGAGCCACCAAAGATCAAACCTATGCAGAGGTTGCAGCTTGCCTTAAGGAGGTTAAAACAAAACCTATTTTTAACTCTGCCAATGACCACCAGCAACTGCCAGCCTTCCTTCCTGAAGGGGTAGTACTCTGAACTACTCAGGTGACATAGTGCACAGTGGCGGTGGAACAAAGCATTACCACTTCTATTCTCCAGAGCAGGCACAACCTGGATCTGCCGCCCTCAAGACTCTAAGCCAAGATCCATGCCCCGCCAGTGCCTTGTCTGCAAACCTGAACCCTGCAAAAATTGAAGAAGCAAGATCCCATGGTATAAAAACCCCAGCGGTATGGTGATGACCACATTGTCATTTTTGATAATAAAGTTTTATGAACCTTTGGTTTGAACAAATCTTACCTTACCTAGTCTTAGTGATCTTCCATCTTAACTCTGTCCAAGTAGACCATCAGGCACCCGTCCCCTCTGGAGATCAACCTGCTGATCCCACCCAGGCAATATACCGTCCCCCAGAAGCCCCCTTTAGACCTGTGCATTTTACTGAATACCCGCCCAACCTGGCCTACACAGAGTACAACTTGGAGACCATCCTCATTGCTGACCCCTTGGCCAGGACTAGAGAAACTGATTACATAGAATGTGAAGGAAAGTGGTACAAAAGGCCACCAAGTTTGCTCAAAGACAAGTACAATTATCTGCCTACTTTGTTCCTATGACTCCTCCCTTAACCCCACAACCCAACCGCCCAATTGAGACCCCCACCGCTGCAGAGACCACGTCCACTCAACTGTTTGGAGTACTCTATATCACCTTTACAGGAATGGTGGATTCCATGGTCCCTACCTCTGGACCCTGGTCCTTACTCGGGCAATCTATGTCTTACATTATCAAGTTAACACCCATTCTATGGTGGGCTTTATCTGCCGGCTTGGCCCAACCCCATCCTGAGCCGCCCAATGCCTCTACCTATGCCTGGTTTCCTGACACAGGGTCTGGTACTGGATTAACTGTTGGTTGTGGAGCCTTGGTGCTGGCATATTTCTCACACATGGTGCACTTTTTCAAAAACGTCAACTATGTTCTTCTTAATATTGGGCTACCATACTATCTCTTTTAGAGTGAGGTATAGGTTTTTAGCCTTTGTATGTCCTAGTAGGCGGGGATGTCTTAGTATAGTGTCAACTCTTTGTGAAAGTGGGATGTAGGGAACATGTTTATCCTTAATGATGCAGTAAACTGTACCATTTGATATATGGAAATGTTTTTTGTTCCTTACTAATGTATCATGGGTTAGTTGATGTGTAGAGGGGTCTTTCCCTTTTGTCTTGTACTCAGTGTTATATAGGTTGGGCCAGTCAGGGTCCAGGTGGTCAGGATGATCTTCTCTTAGCTGACATAGCCTAGAGAGAGCATCAGCTGTGACCAGCTCTGCCCCCTTTATACTGGATGTCCAAATTGAGCTGCTCTAGCAGGGACATTCATTTGGCTTGTCTACATGCAAGTGCATTCTGAGTTTTGAAATAAATTATATTTTATGATCAGTTAGTACTTAGAAGTTTAAATGTCCTTCTAGATAACATCTCCATTTCTTGCATGCGTGATATATTGCCAGCAATTCCTTATTGTGTATTGGTTACCTTTGCTCAGTGTTAATTAGTTTTCTACTTTTGTAACACACTAGCAGGAAGTCTTTCTGCCATGGATGGTGGATGCGTAGTACTGTGACAATGGCAGTGTCACTGGCATCTGACTTGAGCTTGTAGCACCTGTTGTTATTAGGGTATTGCAATATTGGTGCTTTGATCAGAGCTTGTTTAAGTAGTTGGAAATTCTTATTGCATTATGGTGTCCAGATGAATTTCTTTTTGGAGTTACCCTTGGTTAGGTCATTGATTGGTGTGGTTAGTTTTCTGCAGTCTTTGATGTATTTCCTTAGGTAAGCTACCATTTTGAGAAAGCATCTAACTTGTTTAATGGAGGTGGGGTGTTGGGGCAAGTGCCTTAAGTTGAAGTGTGGAGATCAAAATCTCCAAATCAATGGATTTTTTGATCTCTGCACTTTTTTCAATAAAAAAAATTCCCAAAAAGTTTAATATTTTTCTTGAATTTGACTTGTTTTAAAATGTTTTTACTAGTAGCTAAAATCAAAAACCCAATTTCAAAGTGCCCAAATTGATGCAATTTAAAACACACCTTAAATTAGTTTGGCTTTTAAAATAGAATTTATTCATCTTTTTGAATAGAGGGGACAGAATAGAAAGTGCAGAAATCAAAGTCTGAAAGTCTCTTTAATTTAATATTTGAGGCCCCAAAATTAAAAAATTAAAATATCACTTAATATTGATTCTATCACTATGTAAATGATCAGAAAAGCTTATTAAACATATCATACTCTACCAAATAAGCTAAAACCTATCATACAGGTTCAAAATTACCTGTAAATCATTTGATTAAAATTTCAGTGTTTTCATTATGCAAAAGATAGAGTGCTGAATGAAACAAATCTGATATGATCACTTAGTAAATTACTGGGTGTAGTAATAGAGTGCACAAATTGAAAATGCTTCAAATCAAAATTCAAAACACACTGATTTAGTGCTCAGCAATATATTTTAAATTATGACTAGAATTTAATATTTTATTAACTAAGATCCACTAGGTGTTTATAATCAAAATTGCGGAAATCAAAAATGCATTTAAACCAAAAAAACACTCTACTTTGAAAACCCATAATAATTTAACCAGTGTAAGTTTAAAGCTTAAAATTAGCGTTTTAAAGGTTAAAGACTTGCTTTAAAACATAGTAGAGTTTTAAGCCATTTGGGTTAGTTTATAATAGATTTTTAAAAGGTTTATTTAAAAACTGCTAATTTTGGCAGTTTTGAAAAAAATATTAAATTAATTTAATATGGTACTATGTTTCCTTATGTTTTTAGGGAGTGTCAAAATCAAAGTGCCAAAATCAAAACTCCCTAATTGTCTGATCAAAACTCCCTTTTTGCTCCTTTCAAAGCATTATAGAGTTAACCACCTCAATTAAAATATTTGTTAAAACTAACAAAATATAGTAAAAAGAACTCTGGCTTTCAGGTTCTACTTTAAAAATGATATTTTTACTAATAATTTATATTCTTTTTTACTAACCAAAAAATACTAACTTTGAGCTATCTAGATGCCCCCTAAGTCAACTCCCACCAACCCAAAGAAGGCCACCCCTTCCAGATCCAAGAAGCCTGGCCCCAAGACCAGCAAGAAGACCCCTGAGCCCTCCCCCTCTCCAGAAGAGGAGCCTTCTGAAGAGGAACCTACCCCCAGCCCCTCCAAGAGCCCAACTGGGCACAAGTTTGTTCACAGTCAGGAAGATGAAGAGGAGACGCCCCCTCACATTTCAGAAGAAGAACATGAAGACCTGTACAACTCTGGAGATGATACACCAACTGAGGATGGCCTTGAGACCTGGGATATCCTTAAATTTCATAATATATGCAACTATGAAGAGGAGTTCCAACTGCCAGATATCCTGCCCATCTCCTTCCCAATAATGTCCTCCAATGGTAATGCTGGGTTTTACCATGATGGTTTTATGTTTAAGTATAATTATGAGCAGAATCACTTGGTGCTTCATCATTAAAAGTGTGAGGGGCCTGCCTGCCTGACTACAACTGGGTTTATTCAGTTTAAGAAGCTGAATAATTAGCCCACCTGCCTGGAACCAACTGGGGTATATCAGCGCCTAATAAAGTGATACCTGCGCCAGAGGCAGCCTTTTAACAGGGGCCTTAACTCCCAGGAGATAGTCACTAGGGCTGTTCACAACTTGAATTTTTTTAAAAGATAGCTGTTGGTACATTTGGATCCCTTCAAAAGTATGTGAGTGATAATTGCCGGAAGTCTGAAAATGTGGGCATAAGTGCCACCTCCCACCTTAATTTCCTGGAATGAAAGAAGAGGAATTTCTTTTAGCCAAAAGGAATGGAAAAAGCTTGAAGAATACAAAAGAAAACACAAATCTGAATAAACTTTTCTTTATTAGGAGAAATGATTCTACTTAAATAGTAGACAAGGGACAGTGATCACTCATTAGATAGACAGAGTGGTTGAGGAGGTCATGTTGGGATGAGGTCATACCAGGATCAGACAAGGGCAGGTATGATATTCTGGAATGGGTGGAAATTGATGTTGACCCATTTATGGAAGGCAAGGAATTTCCAAAGTCAAAAGCAAAACCAACCAAATCTTTGCACATATCATTATTTGAAGGCCATATCAAAATAGCATTAATGGCGCAATTTCTGACAGCAAGGGTTGACCTGTGGATGCCCTTGAAAGCAAATAAATTAGTGCAAATGTACCCACACAGCACATAGTGAACATCCTGAATGTTTGCCAAATGGAGGCAAAGAGTCCCCGCTATTGGCCTGATGGCCTAATGCCTGCCTTGGTAACCAGTCAGATCCCTGTGCCTAAGGAAGGTTCTGACCAGAAAACCACCCCAGTAATACTGCTCTGAAATAGAAGGGTCACACAACCCTTCTGATTTATTTAACTAATGAGCACTCTCCCTGCACCTGTGCTATTTTACTGCCCTTAAACTCAGATAGTCCAGCCATCTGATTCTTCATTTATGGATTGTTTGGATCCTGACCATTAGAACTAAAGTCTGGTAGTGGGGTACTTTATGACCCCTAGACCCCACACCAAACTTTATTGGAATTTTGAAATAAATTTTAGGAGGGATTAATATACTAATTGTTCTTGTATTTGATCCTAGTTATATATCAGTTTAATCATACTCCTTCTATCCTGCCTGCCCCACTGCCTGTAATTCTCTGTCCCCAAGGGTCACCTTACAGGCCTTTTCACTTTATTGAGTACTCTTTAGAACCCAAATATAGAGTACATCACTGAAAATATATTAGTGGTTGACCCTCTGGCCCACACTGAGAAGCTGTCAAGTTTTACAGAGAAGGTTCTTGGCATATAACTGAACCCCACCTGTTTATATACAAATATAACTCCCTCCCTGCCTACCAACTTGTGACTATACAACAGCCACTATTGAGTATTTAGCCAAATAAATACTCCTAAATATAAAGATGTTCTGTTTTTGTTGTTTATTTAATTTAGAGTGGTTTGACAGGAATTCTTCCTATAAAGATTCTTGTGTACTGGGTATCTACTGTAGATTCAAAACCTGTTGGGAAAAATGCAGGATTGTCAACTTCTTTTGCGTAAACTCACCAACTTACTGGAATATTTTCCATCCTTTTATATAAAAATTAAGTTGTTCTGGGATGAAAATTACTCCATTAAGTTGGTGAGTTCATGCAAAAGAATTTGACAATCCTGCATTTTTACCAACAGGTTCTGAATTCACAGTATGTTTAATAAAAGAATAGCATATGGGTTGGTAGTTAGGCCGTGCTAACTAGCTAATTGAGACAAGATTGGCCGAGTCAATCTTGGGAACTAAGTGTTTGCAAACGTTTTGATTAACTCAGAAGATTGAATAATTATTCCCAGGGATGTGATTAATAAGGATTTGATCATTGGGCCAAAATGGACTTGACTGTGTCAAGTGAAGACTAGGTGTCTTTAAACTGAGTTGATTAATCACATAGGTTAGTCAGTTTAATTGACAGGGCATCAATTAACCATTGAAAACCAAATACATTCAAAGGTCATGGGTATACAGGTCCAATCAGCTCATTCTCAGTTAGAACATTGATAGCTGAGTTTTGGGATGTGTATATTCCGCAGGGGTTTGGTGCCGGGAGCTGAGGAAGCTCCATGCTGAATCAATACATTGAGACAAAAGAAGTCATGTGATTCCTTCTCATTGTAGGTTAATTCTCATAGGTTGAGAAATGCGGGGATCTTTTGGGTAAAGATCCAGGTTTGGATGACATGAATGTCATAGACCATGTGACATGAATCAAAGGTTGATTTTTGGAACCAGAGGGGTTTTC
Source organism: Entomophthora muscae (assembly GCA_014839935.2). NCBI lineage: Eukaryota > Fungi > Entomophthoromycota > Entomophthoromycetes > Entomophthorales > Entomophthoraceae > Entomophthora > Entomophthora muscae. Next base: position 9,640 of record QTSX02000104.1, read on the forward strand.
AGCCAAATATGCCCTGAAGGGTATATTAGCAAAAACAGCTCAATTTTAATAAAGATATATTGTCAATTTTGAAGCTTTCCCTTCAATTACCTTTTCAATTATTATATCTTCTTTGTTATTGAATGAATGAGAAAAATTGGAGTACTTTATGTGGAAACAGCGGCTTCTAGGAAGGAAGTTCCTACAAGTTCTCTCAAGGAAGCACAGGAAAGTCTTGAAGCAACAAAGAGTGTGTCCCAGGAGTCTTTGGTGGAAGTGAAAGCCAAGTTTGAAGAATTATATTCCTATTAATTTGCAAAAGAAGGGACCCCCACTCAAGGAAAATGAATCTATGGGTGGGATTCATGGACCTTGTTAGTAGGATTTGACAAATTTTACAACAATTGAAAGTCAAGGCAAACCATGAGATCAAGGCCCTAAGAGCAAGAGAGGAAAAAAGTGTCAAGATAATGGATAGATGGCGGGATGGCAACAAAGTGCTATCCCATAAAATTTCCTCCCTGGAGGCAAAGCTCATCAAAGCTTTATCACAGAAAGGTTATGGTAATAAGAGTCAGCAATGGCATGATAATGATAAGTTGGACTGGTGGACCCAGATCCTTCACACAACTGGACATGGATCCACCCCCACATTCCCAAACTGATGCCTGCATCTGCTGCTCATCTTCCTATGAACAACACCAACAAGCTATTTGAAATAATATGTAAACCCTCTTAGGGGTGATACATACTTTAGTTCCTGCCGCTGGTACTGGTTTAAAAGATTCATATTATACCTCTTTGAGTTGATACCCATCCTAGTTAGGCTCTGCCCGCCCAGCCTGCAGCCCAACTGATCCTGAAAGTTGACTGCCCAGGGTCAGTTCCATGACACCAATCTGTGCCACTTGCTTTACTGAGCTGTTTCTCTTATAGTTTAATGTGTTGTCTGAAGCTTGATTTGATTCTGTAATTGGTTTGGGGATTGTTGGGGTTCTTGCTCAGTTCTTCACCAGCTGGCCAAAGATCTTGGATCATTTGCAGCCTGGGACTTTTCTGAGCTAGGGGTCATCCAAGGTTGGGCGCTGTGGATGTAAATTTTCTGGGTACAGTTAAAAAACGCTCTGCCACCTGAAAATCTGGGCTTTGAGGCCCTGTTGGATTGTGGGGATTATAGATTCAAATCTGATGATTGATTGCAAGTGGATTATGGCAAAGAAAATTGAGCCCAAGCGGGCATGGGTGCCCTGTGCTGGATACTTCCACATTTAATCCTTTAATATTTAAACCAGAGCCCTAAGAGGAAGAGGTAATATCTTATAACATCATCATTGGTGGCATATGTAAGCTGAAAAATGTCAGGAATAAGAGGGCATTATTGTCAAGATGTATCCCAAAGGCTTTAAGTAGGTCAAAGTTTAACAGACCACCATAACAGTTTGATATCTTAAGTTTGATGAAATATCTTTCCCTGGGATCCCTTTGTTTTGATACCTTGCCATAATATTTGTAATAGCATGGTTGTGTTATTCTGCATCTTTGCTGCATTGAAATTCTGGAGATCCTCCTATCCCTGTTGATATGATCCCTGAAGTTTGTGAAGTTGAGTGTGAACCCATCTATGCTGCTGACTCCTTGTCTGTGAGTCAACCCAAAGCTTTCTCCTGTACATATTTATTGTGACATGTTGCACTTATCCACATCTCCTCTTTAAAGGTTATCATCTCTGAGTAAGCATGCACCATCTCCTCCTCATTGGTAATGACATCCTTGTTTGGGTGTGTCTTCCCCATTTGATTGATTACACAGGCCCTCACCCTACTTCACTGTGGCATTGAGTTCACTCTGTTTACAGATGTCTCAATTTTACTTAGTGCCACAGCTGTTAAAACTGCTGCATTTGGGTCTACATATTACACTTGATTGGACATGATAAGCTTCATTTATCTATACTTTACCTTTATAGGTAAAGAGTCTTCAATGCCTAAAAGGTTTAGGAGCAATTAGATAATGCATATTTAGCTCTAGTTTCATCCTAAGATGAGACACTAAGAAGCTCAATATCCTTTTAATACAAAAATAATTTATTCAGAAGTGAGGGATAAAAAATATGATGTAAGCCTAATCAAGCCAAACAAAGGTTTCTAGCTAGAATTTTAAGGGCAGTTAAAATATGTAGAGTATGGGATTATAGCTCTTCTGTATGAGAAACAATATAACTATATTGAGGAGGTATGTTAAGTGTGAGTTGATTGTGGTTGATGAGGGAGTGGCTTGTCCAGCTTTTTCTGAGGCTGGGTTTGAAGGGTGGATCCAATCTAGCTTTTTATGGAGCTGGCAGGTTGGTAGATAGCGGTCATGGAAAGTTCAAGGCAGTGTAATCCGCTATTTTCACCTTGGACTCAGGTAAATGATGGTTGATTTTGTCAATAATTCTGCTCCAGTCTGACTCTGTTGGAATGGTAGGAACTGGCTCTTTATGCCATGTCTAGATCCTTTTGGTTTGTTAAGTTAAAAAATATTTTGGTTTACGAATTAAAGGTGTGAAGATAAGAGGTTCTTTGATTCAAAAACTATGGTTTAATTTAGATTTTAAACAATTCCGGATAGTGCATATATTCTTGTTTGCATTCACTCTATGTATGCTGGTAAACTGCTACTATGGAGCGGTTCTTAGAAGGCGGATGAGATAAGTCAATCTATAAGCTAGCTTTTGATGATGGTTTGATTAAAGTTACGGCACACGTCTTGCCTTTAAATCATGTCCGTCGTTCTTTGAAAGGGTTGATGCCGATTGAATGAGACATTTATATGCTTCTAAGGAATTACGTGTCAAAGCTGTCGCATCAACCTTCAAGATTTTTTTATCAAACTTCGATAAATAAATAGGTAAAACAAATTGATTTTTTGAAAGCTTCGAGAAGCAGGATCCTGGTGGTAAAGAACCCATGCCTTCTTTAAATGGTATCTACCCGATCCCTTGTTTGAAAGCCCTGCCCTCAAAGAATTTCACAAGTATTTAGGCCGTGAGGAAAGACAAAGTTATTTATGGTGCAGATTGATGAAACGAGTCCTTTCGAGGGGAACATTCATGACGAATATGTCCTAGATAGCATCCAAATGCTGATGGGGTTCGTTTCCATCCTTTTAAACATTCTGCTTCTTATTTCCAACTACCTGCGCAAGAAGTCACGATGGGAAGTCGATGGTCTACTCATCACAATAACTGCACTGCTCGACTGCGTCATTGGGTGCTACTTTGTCATTGGCACTGCTTTCCGCTTAACAGACCCATCCGTAGTGTATGACAGCAGCCCCTGGTGCGTCTTTAGCTTCACTATGGGCCGTTTTGCCCCTTTTGCATCCCTAAGCATGGTCGCTTTGCTAGCAATAGTACGCTATGTGGTTATTGTACATCGGCGCCCGCCACGCCGTTGGCTTTGGACAACGACTGCCATTCTCCTGTTGATATCATGTTTGGCTGTCGTCATACTGCGTGCCCACACTGACGTCCTGTACGTATCCCCGTCCTTAATGTACTGTGCCCCCACCCATCGAAGTGATGTTGCACATTACAAAGCCCTTGTTCATATCACAGTTTTGATTTCTTTCCCTCCCATACTGATCATCCCGTTCTGCTACATCAGTCTGACACTTAACTACGTGCGCCAAGTACGTGGCCTGTATGGCGGGGTATTTCCACGCCATGGCCGCCACGTCGTTGGAATGTTTTTGATAGTCATTGCCTACGTTGCTGCCACCATTCCCAAGTTATCTATGCTCATCTCCTTCTTCCTGTTTGAAAACATCCCCTCTCCCTTCTTTGACGGCATATCTACCACCAGCTCCAACTTCATCTCCATCATCAACGCTATCTTCCCCCTCCTATTCCACGACGAAATCAACCCCACAACTGCTGGCCTTCTCAAATCAATGCCAAGCATGTCACAAGCTGCCTAGTATTTCTCAAAAGTATTAAAATAAACACAATCCTTTATCAAAATGCTTGAACCCCATACACCATCTAGCTTCATAAGCCACCCCCTCAAATAAATCTATTAGCACTTAGTTATTCAGACCAATCAACCATCTCCTCCACCAAAAACCTCCGCAGGCAGGATAGCTCCATCCAAGCTCCAGTCAGCTATGATTAACTTCCAGCTCTGGGTCAGAGCATCCCTATCCAGGACTAGGGTTGAGACAGACAAAAAACACGATAATTACCGTTTTTTTGTAATCCTCACATTCAAATTGTTGCTTTTCTAGAAAGATTATTTTAATTTGAGAACTTATATATTTTTGTTGCAACTGAACCAATGAGGATTCAGCATTTTAATTGAGGAAGACAACAGTCCAATAGAAAGGACAGGAACAATATTAAGGTGTTGTTTATTATAGAATACTGCAATTAATAAACTATATGGGGAAAGTCACTTGGCCACAAGGGGGTGGCATGGTGGCTTGTTCCATGTAGGGTTTAGAGCCAAGGAATAACTTGTGTGGGATCAGCAGGTTGAATTGATAGCTCTCCTAAATAGGAGAAAGTGTCCGTAGTTTGACATTGCCATCAGATTGATTTATGTTGTTAGACATATCAAGGGACAACTCATCAAGCGCCCCCTGTGTATTGTGAGATACATTGGCAGGTGTTGTAAATTGTGCCATTAGTGTGATTTCAATATGGCCTTCAAATATTGATATGTGCAAAGATTTAGTTGGTTTTGCTTTCAATTTTGAGAATTCCTTGCCTTCTGCAAATGGGTCTGGCTCAATATTCACCCAATCCGGAATATCATACCTGTCCTTGACTGATCCTGGTATGACCTCATCCCAATGTGACCCCCTTGGCCACTCTGTCTACCTAATGAGTGATCATTGACCCTTGTCTACTATTTAAGTAGAATCATTTTCATAATAAAGACAAGTTTATCCACATTTATATTGGCTTTAATATTCTTCAAGATTTTTTCTTTCCTTTTTGCCAAAAGAACTTTCATATCTTGTATCCCAGGAAATTAAGGTACATGTCCTTAATTTTGCCCTGAAGGCTAACCCAAGGCTAGCTCCAAACCTCAAATCTTTTGTTATAAAGATTTCCCACTGATTCCTCCTGGATGTCATCCCCAGGAGCCAAACACAACAGCAGGCAAGTCTAGGAACTTGGTTGCAATACCCCCTTGCCCCCTGCTTGTTGTCAGACACCAGGATCAGAGTTTGCAGGAGATCTGAGAAGGTCTGCACAAACAACTTTTGTGTGGGGATGGTGTGGCAGGGGCGCAAGCAATTGAGGTGAAGCTTTTTTTTGTTTCCTTGGGCTTCTTCAAGCTGATAGGTGAGTTGTCATAGACTGCGGCTATCTTGAAGGGCCCCAAGTGATTGGGCTCTAATTTGACCAAATTGGGGTTGAGGGCGTAAACAGGATCACCTACGGCATATCTGGCCTTGAGGTGTCTTGTCCCTCCCTCAATTTGCTTGTGTTCAACATCTTGGGCCTTGGCGTGCCACTGGCTCAGGGAAGGGGTAAGTAACATGGTGGTTTTATGGGAACCGTGGATTGTAATTTCCCTTGTTCTACTCCTGCCAAACTGTTGGATGTCCCAAAGGCCAAGGTGCTGGGGCTGAACCTGGTGCCCCTGTTGATTCTCGCCTGATAAATGAGCAGGGTAGTGGGCAGATGCTCAGTCCACAAAGTATTAGGATGTTTCTGTGAGGGTTTGACAATCAGTTGGACCAGTGTTGTGTTTGGCTCCTGGGGACAACATCCAGGAGGACACAGTGGTAAATATTTATAATAAAAGATTTGAGGTTTGGAGCTAGCCTTGGGTTAGCCTTCAGGGAAAAATTAAGGGCACATACCTTAATTTCCTGGAATACAAGATGAGACATTCCTTTTGGCAAAAAGGAAAGGAAAAAGCTTGAAGAATAAAAAAGCCAACACAAATGTGGATAAACTTGTCTTTATTAGGAGAAATGATTCTACTTAAATAGTAGACAAGGGACGGTGATCACTCATTAGGTAGACAGAGTGGCTGAGGGGGTCACATTGGGATGAGGTGATACCAGGATCAGTCATGGACAGGTACAATGATCCGGAATGGGTGGTTATTGAACCAGACCCATTTGCAGAAGGCAAGGAATCTCCAAAATTGAAAGCAAAAAACGACTAAATCTTCACACATATCAATATTTGAAGGCCATATCAAAATGTAATTAATGGCACAATTTACGACATCTCCCCCCTCAATATTGGACACAGAGAGTTGATATTTGCAGAGGAATTTAGAGTGTACCTGGGCAAAAGGACGGCCGGAGGACAATAGCTTCACAGTGTACTTGATACCCTTCTTGTAGGTGACTTCACAAGATCCAAACCAGAGGGAGTCTAGCTTATGCACACACACCCCAGTACAATTTTGATAATAGAGGACTAGTTCACCCACTTGGTACTCAGGGAGGGGGGCTCTGGAAGCGTTAGAGGGCAAGAGTTCCAGGGCTTTGACCTTTTAAGCAGTAGAGTAGGTGGTAGCTTGGATGTCAATGATACAGTTAGTCAAGTCTTTGACATGAGCTTCAGGATTTGTAGAGGCATCAACTTTCATCAAAGGGGGTCCCAAAATTGAGGGGGTAGTGGCTTCTTGAACATACATCATGGTAAAGGGGGACTGGCCAGTCACTCAGTACCTGCTGAGTCTATACGCAAAGAGGGCAGCAGGGAGGAACATATCCCAGTTAGAAGCATTAGAGAGGGTAAGCTTCTGCATGATGGACACAAGGGTGGATTTTGCTTGTTCCACAGTCCCATTGGTGGATGGGTTATATGGTGCAGAGAAGGATTGATGTGTACCCATAGTTTCTACAATGGATGTTATGAGGCAAGCATTAAAGTTGGTCCCATTGTCAGAAAGCAGGACTTGAGGGCAACCATGACAGTAGAAGATGTCTTGCAACAAGAAATTAGCTGTGGTCTTGGCGGTTATATTCCTGGTTGCTCTGGCTTCAACTCATTTAAAAATGATCTACGGCTACCAAGATGAATTGACACCCAGACCTTGAATGCAGGAGAGGGCCAATAGCGTCAATACTCATAGTGTGAAAGGCATGCTTAGGGGGGATGAGCTTGAACTGATGTTGTGAAGGTTGGGGGTGTTGGAGCTGACAAGAATGACAGGAGGCAAGGACATCAGAAATTAGGAGGCACATGTTCTCCCAGTAGAAGTTCTTACACAGCCAGTCATAGGTTTTTGCTATTCTTCTGTGTCCTGTGTCAATGTGGGCTTGGAGAATGATGGCAACTCTCATGCTAGGTCAGACGTAGAGCAGAAAAGCATTGTTGACTTTCTTGAAGAGTTGTCTATCTCAAATCACAGTGTCCTTGGATAGAACTTGTAGGGCCAGACAAATGTCTTCTGGTTCAGTGGCCCAGGAGTCAGGATACCCTATCAATTTGTATAGGCAATCAGCATCAGCAGGATAGATGGCTAGTATGGGAATTCTTGACAAACCATCAGCATTTTGATGTTGCGCCCTAGGGCAGTGTATTACAGTGAAATCATATCCTTGCAGGTGTAAAGCCCAACAGGCTAGTTGACCTTAGGGCCCTAGAATTGCTGCAGCCACTTTAGGGAGGAGTGGTCAGTGACTACTGTAAAGTGAGTCCCGTAGATTTAGTGTCTGAACTGTTTCACTGCATTCAAAACAGCTAGGCATTTCTTTTCTGTGATGCTATAACTCTTCTTGTGTTTGTTGAAGACTTGCAAAGAGTAGGCTACAGGTCGGTCTACGCCTTCATCATTGAGTTGGGCTAAAATGGCACCCACAGCTACTCCTCTTGTGTCAGTGTACAAGATAAACTCCTTATCATAATCAGGGTGGACTAGGATAGGAGCCTCTTTTAGCTTGGCCTTCAATGCTTCAAATGCTTGTTGCTGGCTGTCAGTCCACTCAAAGGGGAATTTGCAAAGCAGTTGGACCAGGGGTTCACTCAGTTCAGCAAAATCAGGTATGAACTGTTGGTAGTAGCCCATCATACCAAGGAATACTTGGACCTCTCAAAGATTTGTTGGAGGTAGCATCTTTTCAATGGCTTCCACCTTATTATTCATGGGGTGTATCCCAGTTTGGGTGACCCCGTGGCCCAAGAATTCAAGTTGTTCCTTGAAAAAGGAGCATTTAGAGGGTTTGAGTTTCAGGCCTGCCTCTCAAATTTTAAGGAAGACAGCTTTGAGGTTGTCCAAATGGTTGGTAAAGGTGGAGCTGAACACAGTAATATCATCAAGGTATACAAGGACGCAGGAGAGCTTCAAATATTGAAGGATAGAGTCCATAGCCCGTTGAAATGTAGCAGGGGCATTGTATAGTCCTTGGGGCATACAAGTGGGTTCAAAAAGGCCTTCTGAGGCAATAAGCGCAGCCTTTTCTCTATTTTCAGGAGATAAGTCAACCTGCCAGTATCCTGAGGCAAGATCAATAACAGAGAAAAACTTTAACCCCCTAATCTTCTAAGTGCATCATCAATTCTAGGCAGATGGTAAGAGTCCTTTTTGGTGAGCAAGTTCAGGCGGCGGTAATCCATCACAATGTGATGGCCTCCATCCTTCTTTTTTAGGATCAACAATTGGGAGGCCCAAGGGCTCTTAGAGCAAGCTAGTAGTCCAGCGTCTAAGAGATTCTTAAGTTCCTTAGAGACATGAGCATCCTCTACCATACTATGGTGGTATGGTTTGGCACAAAAAGGGGGTGCATCACCAGTATCAATCTGATGGATGACCCCTTTAGCCAAGCCATAGTCTGTAGGTCTAGAGGAAAAGATGTCACTAAACTAATTGAGCAGGTCAAACACGTCTTTTTATTAAATGGGTGACAGTTGTGGGAAATCAGCGGCAGTAAAAAGGGAGAGAACCTGAGGATCTCCTTCAGGCAAGTTGAAATCACTAAACGTTCCAAAAGGGTAGAGGGACGCCACTTGCTCTGAAACTAATATGCAACCATGTCCAACAACCTGGCCCTTGGTCATCTGAATAGTTAGGGTTATCAGGTTAGCCAACAACAGCTTCACAGGCTGCTTATGAGTTTGATCCAAAATCCCAGGGCATAACCGAGGCTCTTTACAGCTTAGGGAATCAGGTGAATATAGCTCCAGAAAGGATTTTTCAGGAAACTCATAGGATATCTAGGAGTCTATAATCACTTGAGAGCCTGGAGGGATGATAAGATCTGTGGGAGCCAGAAGAGTCACACCTTTCTCTGCAGGACAGGAAGGAGGAGGGGAACAAATATTGGAGGAATGAGTCCTTTACTTGAGTGATAAGATACCAGTGGGGTACTCAAACACGCAAGTTTTAAGACGTTTTCTGGGAGACACAGGGGTTCTTCAATGATTAAAGGGATCTCATACCCTAGGAGTGATAAGTACTCATCTCTAAAGTTCACAATCCCGTTGTACTCTTGAAGGAACTGCATACCAACCAGGAGATCATAACTTTTGTTTTTGAGGACAACAGCGGGGGAAGCAATGAGGAGTTTCCCAAACCTCATGGGTAGAGTGGAGTAGGCACCATTGGCTTGAGTTTGTGCCATGCCAGCTGTGCCATACAACTGAGTTTAGTTGAGGTTGGGAGCCAGCTTAAGTTTTTTCATCAACTTGGACAATACCACATTAACTGGAGAGCCTGTGTCCAAGATAGCATTGATCTTAGCCTTTTGGATAAATACTTCCACACAAGTAGTATCTTTTCTAAAGGGGGGTAAGACAGCCAGCACATCCTGGGCAGCTTCTAATTCTTTCTCTTATTTGACCAGCATGCATCATAAGGCAGGAATTTCCTTATAAAAAATCTGCAAGGGGAGAAATACAGTCATATTCTGAAAGAGAGCTTCTGCTAGTTCAGCAGTCTCTTCAGAGGAATCTACTAATACAGGAGGACAATAAGCCTGAGCCAAGTAAGGACAAGCCATTACGGCCTTAGCTTCAGTCACAGATAGGCAATTTGTAGTTGTGGTTTTCCCTGAACGTAGCTTGTAAGGGACAGAGACTGTCTCTGTGACTGCCAACACCAAGTATCCATAACCATCAGACTCATCACAGTCAGAGTCTTCAGGCTCAGAATCACTAGAGAGGTGTTGTGAAACAAGTGAAGGATAGTCAGACCAGCCAAAGGGGACAATTCCTCTTCAGAAGGAGGATCAGGAGGAGACGGGGGAGATTGGTTAGAAGAGAGTGTCTCTGCCTCTAAGATGACCTCTTTTTTCCCACCTGCTCCTTTGGATTGAAACCCTCTACCCAAGGGTTGGTGCAGGTGTGTGAGTGGGGTCCTACTTGACCACAGTTATGGCATCCTTGTCTCTTGGACGGTCCACTTAATCCTAGGGTCATAATATGCGGAGTGCAAGAGGTGGTTCCTGTATTGTTGGCCTTATTTTTGTGCACTACAGTACCCCATGGGTCAAATGCATGTCTTGTAAGAGCGTCTTAATACTCTTCATGGAAGTAAGTGAAGCCTTGTGTGCCTTAAAGTGTAGGTATAGAAGCTGTTTCACTTTTAAAGCATTTGAAAAAGCTGTGTAAGCTTCCCGGGGGTTAACTGTTGACTGGTGATTAACTGTTGGCCTTCAATATAGAAGTGACACACAAACTCAGCCAGGGTTTCCTTGGGCTTAAATGCAATGTGCATAAATGTATCCTTCTTGACTTTCAAGATGAGCTCTCCTCCAAACTCTTCAATTAGGAGTTGCTTCATGTCCTCCCAAGTGACAATGGAGGGAAGTTTGGGGACCACCACTTCTTGGCATGTGAGATGGAGACAAGTGAGGATATGTTCTTTTTTGAGTTCATCAGTAGCCCTACGCATTGCAGTCTTGTAAATTGTTAGGAAGACAGCAATGGTAGAGGTTTTAGGATCAAATATCTGTTTGAAGGTTGGTTTATAATTCTGGTTTATGGACAAGGAAGAGGATTGGCTGTTGTCACCTGGGTTGAGGACATTAATGTGAGGATTTCCTTCAAACTCAGATTCAGCAGCAGGTTGTCTAGACCAGAGGAATTGAAGGCTTTCCTCTAGGGTATCCAAGGTAGAGCTGTTCTGTCCACTAATATCTCTAGCGGTGGCAGTAGCAGCTCCAAATTTTTCAATCTTAATTTGTTGCACTGATAAGGTGCCAGTGATCCCATTGAGGCGGGCAGTCAGGGAAGTGGTCTGAGCAACCAAGGAGATGACCTGTCCATTCAGTGTCTTGGTAAAGCAGGAGAGGTTTTTTACTTCTTTTTCCAATGTGTCCTGCCTATCAGCTACATCATTTGTTACTTCTGCAAGCTGATCTAGTGCATGTGCGCAGTTGACGCGGGGTTGACCTTCCAAACCAGGGAAGCAACCATGGTTGTCATGAGCAGGAGTATTAGCAACTTCACCTTCCTCTTCATCTTCAGACTCTGAGGACAAGTCCTCAGAATTAGAGAGGCGTTGCCTTAAATACTCAATTTTGCCTTGCAAAGTAGCTACTTGATCAATGAGCAAAGCAATGCGAGGGTCAGGCATAGGTTCAACTGGAGGGGGGTTCTGAACAGAAGATTGTCACCAAGTGGTAGCCTTGAGCTCAGCTATTGCTTCCCATACCTTGGCTTCAAATTCAGATGAGACCTTGACAGGAGGAGTGGGAGGAGTCACCTGAATATATGCTACTCTATCATCCACATAACTTTGCACTTGGTATAGAGTGTTGCCTAGTGAAGCCTTATCCAGACCCTATTGATGCTGAAGATGGCGGCCCCAAGTATCAACATGAGCTCCAACCAATTTGAGTTGAGAATAAATATGTTCTTGAAATTGATTAAGTTTGTTAACCAGAGTCTTAAATTCCTGGCAATACTTTAGCAGAGAGGCCTCTTTTTGCCCACACCATGTTGCTTGATGTTCATCCAATTTTCATAGTCAATCCTTGATGTATCCAGGGAGCAAGGAGCAAAGGGAATTCAATGAAGAGGTCAAGTACTTCTGAGAGTCCAGCAAGTTGCACTGGTTATCGGAAATATACGCAAAGAGACTGTGGGACCATTCTTGATATGCCATATTCTGAGCATGGTTGTTTGAGACAGCAGTGGCTACATCATTTACAAGTTGGTTCTGGGATCCTAATGCAAGTTGATGGTGAACCCGGGCAGGTTGAATAAACTGGTTGACTAACACGCCAATTGTATCTATAGACTCCATCAGCACGGGGGGAGACCAAAGTCCAAGAGGAAGGAGTACAGGTCTTTGGAAGCATACCTGAAATGGAGAATAGGGATAGTATGCATTGCCACAGTGCCAGAGTGGAGTAGGGAGCAGGCAGCAGCACAAGCTTGCTTGTAGTCATGAGAGAAAGCTGGAAGGGGAACCCACACGGGCCTGGGAGACAGCACCAGTACCATGGGAGTTGAGGGGGTATCATGATATCTTCTTCTAGAGGAGGACTAGAAACTTTAGGTTGCTTGGGTACTTCAGAAACACAGGGAGAAGGACCAGAGAATGCGCGTAAGATTGGGATAACCAAGGGGCTTGCGGCCCCTGTAGTGAGCACCATTTTGTTGTGTTTGGCTCCTGGGGACGACATCCAGGAGGACACGGCAGGAAATCTTTATAACAAAAGATCTGAGGATTGAAGCTAGCCTTGGGTTAGCCTTCAGGGCAAAATTAAGGGCACATACCTTAATTTCCTGGAATACAAGATGTGAAAGTCCTTTTAGAAAAAAGAGCAGGAAAAAAGCTTGAAGATTATTAAAGACAACACAAATGTGGATAAACTTGTCTTTATTAGGAGAAATGATTCTACTTAAATAGTAGACAAGGGACGGTGATCACTCATTAGATAGACAGAGTGACCAAGGGGGTCACGTTGGGATGAGGTCATACCAGGATCAGACATGGACAGGTACAATAATCCAGAATGGGTGGATATTGAACCAGACCCATTTGTGGAAGGCAAGGAAACTCTTTTAATGAAAGTGAGACCAACTAAATCTTCACACATTTCAATATTTGAAGGCCTAATCAAAATGGCTTAATGGCGCAATTTACAACAACCAGTGAGCCATTCATTTGCTCTACAGCCCATTGGCTTGTAGATGGTATAGAGTCATGACTATTTGTTGTAGGGCATTTTTGGCACATTATGCTTTCATAACATGTCCAACAAGCTCAGGACCCCTGTCTGTAATAAGGTGTTTGGGCTGTCCAAAAAGGGCCACATTTCCCTTGCCAATAAAGCCGGTGATGATGGTGGCAGTGATAAGGAGCGCATTTTGGGGAAGCTTCAAATATGCAATTAAGAAAGAAGAGAAGTATATTTTATTGGATAATACTTTAGACTTATATAGACTTGACTGTGGCAGGGATTTAGTTGGATTGAACCTAGGGGTTGGTCAAGTACAAGATGGGTTTGAGCCACTGGATACTCTGACCTTCATGTGATATTGCTTGGTTACCATTCTTGTATGTCAAACGGTATATTGAATGGGCATAAAATTGGGCAATGACTGGATGTTAAGTAAGTTGGCAGTAGCCAGAATGCTTGTACATCCAGACCCTTGACAGTGGTATGATTAGTGGTTGCACATGCTACTGGCCAACAGGTGAAGTAGTCAATTGCTGTATTGATGTACTTTTTGACTAGTCTATCCTCAGGGAGGTGCCCAACAATGTCAAGGGCCCACTGCTTGAAGGGTTGCATGGCCTTAATAGGCAGGACAGACTTGGGAGGTGCAGGGTTAGATATGTTCTTTTCACGCAACACACATGTTCTGAGGAGATCCAAGATGTCTTGGTGCATACGCGGCCACCAAACCTTACACTTCATGATTTCAAAGAGGTTACATCCTCTGACATGGTTTAAGGTGCATTGGTAGTGCAGTATGGTGTCACCTTGCTGTGCGGTGGGAATATAGGATGTCTTTTCTCCTGTCTCTGTGCAGCGGTAGACTTTACCAGCATCAGTAGTGAACTGACTTTCATTGTCCTTCAGCTTGGAGATGGTTACCAAATTAAGGCCTTCATAGTGGGTTGCTTCAGAGCAGAGGTAAAACATTGGCCAATCTTGTCTAAACTGTTGTCCCTGGTGATGGCCACAACATAAAGCCTTGAGAGGGCATCTGTTGTGACAAGCTCTTTCCCAGGCTTGTATTTGATATGCAACTGATAAGGAGATATGCACTCAACCCAGCCTGCCTGGCAGTGTGTCAAGTGGGACTGTGTGTTGAAATACTGGAGAAACTTGTGATCTGTCAGAATACGGGTGGAAAGGGGTCCCCTTCCAAGTAACAGCGCCACTTCTTGACACAGTGCACAATTGCCGCTAACTCCTTGTCACAAATTGGGTAATGTTGTTCTGAGTCAGTGAGCTTCCTGGATTTGTATGCCACAGGGAAGATGATGCCCTTGTCAGTTTCCACCCGTAACACGCCCCCTATGGCCCTGTCATTGCCATGGATTCACTCATTGGGAAGTCTTTCTCCAATAGAATGAAGAAGAGCCCCCAAGTTGAATTTTTACTAGAGTGGACCCTACTGGAATCCCTATCATTAACACGTGCAAGAGATGACCAAATAAGCAGAATCTCCCCAGGAAGGGAGTGAAGTGGTTTAACAGATAATAGACGCTGGCATACCCCAAGATCAACCAAGGGGCCTTGGGGTGGATAATGGGAGGAAATTATGCTGTTTCTACATATGGGGCATGGTAACAGCGTGGTCCAAAACAATAACAAATTTAATCTTATGATTTATTGGTGGGAGTTGGTTTCAGAGTTTCAAAGTTCACATTGGCTTGCCCATGACTGATTACCATACAAAAAGCTAATATAAGGAAGATAAACTTCATGCTGTTGAAGGGGGAATCTTTTGAATCTACTAATCAAGTTTAGATTTTTTTGAAAATATAAATTATTGGGTTGATAGGAATAAGAAATTGTTGGAGCAATTTGCTCAAGGGAAAATATTCAGCTTAAATACTGAAGTCAATTGGGGAAGGGAATATAGTGGTTATCAGGAAATCCTTCAATTGTAAGTTGGAAAGTATTGCTTTGCAGGTCTTCAGCAGGCTGCAGCCTTCAATGCAAGAAGAAGAAGTAATTTGGGTTATTGAATTACAGTATTCTTCTGAATTGTGATTGTGGTTGTCTTTTGGGTCTGGATGAATGGTGCTTCCTTGGCTTGGTTTATTTGAAAAAACAGATTGTCTTTCTGGTTCCCCTGAATAATGTGGGTATTGATTATAGTATTTAATTCTGTTTGATTGGCTAATTTTGGGGTTTGGAGTTAATTTTAAATGCTCTTTTAATGCTGTTGTTAGATCTTTTATCTGTTGCTTGGGGGTTTGAACTTACAATAGAATTTATATTTTTGAAATGTTTAAAGCCTTTGCTTTTGCTTTTGATTTTACGCTTGTTAGTACATTTGTAAATTGAATTTAAATGTGTATTCAACCCAATCTTATTAATCAAACCATTATCCATCTTATTAATTTTTTAGCATTTAAAAATGCTGTTTCAGTTTCCCTGTGTCTTATCATTTTTCCAGTCTTTGATGGAGTATTTGTGAAAGGGATGTAATTCCTTACAGTCAGAGGCATCAGTCTCAAGTTTGTATTGGCAGTTCTGATTGGGAAACTGTAATATGGGTGCAGTTGTAAGCCTCTGCTTCAACATCTCAAAGTCTTGATCTCTGGAATGAGTCCAATGGAAGCGCTGTTTAGTGTTCAGGAGCCTGGTGAGAGGTGCAATAAGTTCTCCGCAATTGGGGATAAATTTACGTATGTAGGCAATCAAGCCCAAGAATGTACACACCTGACTAACATTGGTGGGAGGTTGCATACTGGTGATTGCCTTAATTTTGGCAGGGTCAGGCTTTATCCTTTGGGCAGAGATGGTGTGACCAAGGAACAAGAGCTCTGACTTGAGGAATTCATATTTGGAAGGCTTAGCTTTCAACTGGTTTTTCTAAAGGGTGTCAAGGACAGCACAGAGGTGTTGAGGGTGTGTGGTTTGATCTTAACTGAAGACAATAATGTTGTCAAGGTACACCACCATGCATTTCCCAATCAATTCCTCAAATGATTTGTTCATCAAAATAGCAAAGATGGAAGGAGTGTTGATCATCCTGAAGTTCATGACCCAATACTCAAACAACCTGTAGTGTGTGCAGAAGGCAGTTTTTGCCTCATCCCCTGGTGCAATGTGGACCTTGTTGTATCCTGAGGTGAGAAAAATCTTGCTAAAGACCTTCACACCTGCAAGTGTGTCAAACAGGTTGTCAATCAACAGCAAGGGGTACTTATTCTTAACTGTCACCTTGTTTAGGGCGCGGTAGCTGTGACCAGGCAAAGGGACCCGTCCTTCTTGTCTACAAAGAAGACAGCAGCACTGTATGGCAAAAGCAATGGGTGTATGAAGTCCTTATCAAGTGTGTCTACAAGGTGCTGGCAGAGGGTTTCATCTTTTTTTGGTGTCAAGCAATAGAGGGGATGTGCCTTTGGAAGTGACCCTTGTAGTTTTACAGCATGTTGGATCTCTCAGGGAGGGGGTAGTTGGTATAGTATTTCACTAAAAATGTTCTTATACTCCTTGAGGAGAGTGGCAAGTGCTGATTGAGGTAGAGTAGTCAAGGGGAGGGCCACATGTGGTTCTGCATATATAACTTTAACTTAGCATTGAGTGAAGTCTATTTTCTCCCTTTAAATTGTATGAGCCCATTTATGTTATTCTGACAAACATAGTATCATGAAGCAACTTGCTCATTTTGACAGGATATATCTGAAAACCCACACCATTACTATTGAGGGTGATCACAGACGTATCCCAGTTGATATAGGGTCAGTTGTGGCAAAGCCAGTCAAGGACAGCAATTGTTGTAAATACTGCTATTCACCATGTTTTGATTTTGCCTTTGATGGGCCATTTCAAAGAGAAACTCTTGCTTTTTCTTTTGCCTCTCAAAATGAGTTGATGACTGAATCAGGAAGTACAATAGTTCAGTTTCTTGATCCTGCGCAACTCACTTGTCCCACTCATGCTGGTGGTGATTGATCCTACCGTCCTGGTAGTGTTTTGTGGTATTCCTAACCACTATATATTCCATTTTGTATTCACCAATAAAATCCAAGTTCTATTCACATTTTTGTCTTTGTGTCTTCTGTACTTCCGCGCCTCTCTCTAGCCACAACTAGTAGAGATTATTCTTCCAGGGCTGCAAGGTAAACACATTTTCCTTCCCTGTCATCTAACCAAGACTTAGTACAAATCCAATCCTAAGGTTAGGATTTTACGTTGTGCCTCTGTGCCGCACCTCAGAACACGACAGCAATGACATTGTAGCTGAACCTTGCCATGATTGGTCCAGAAAGCTTAACCTTGATGTTCCCAATTCTTACAGATAAGGGTACTGTCTCATGGGTAATTGCCACTCTGCAGGAATCAGCCATTTGTACTGCCTTGAATCTGCTTGGCACTTGGTCTAGTTGTTGAGCGTCTGTGAACAACTGGTCAAACATAGTGTGATTGGCCCCAGTATCTACCAGTAGTTTGTGGGTTTTCCCATGGAAAAAAGGGATATAACAAGCAAGTTAATTTATTTGAAGAGTGACTGGCTTGAATTATGGGGTCATTGCTATGAACTTGGAAGACGTCAAGGGTTTAACTTTGTGAATGTTGTAGTCACAGGGGTTCTTTGATAGGAGAAATTGAGAGTGAGGGTCAAGTGGGGTTGTAGAACCTCTTATAACTACCACCCCCAGGATTTTTCCAGGTCCTCAATTTGTGCTAACTGGAGTTCCCCCTTGCAGGGGCGCTTAACCCCATTTTCTGGTTAGTGTGGCTGGCAGCAAACTACTTGGTTGTGAGCGCTGCCAGATGTGGGACAAGGTTGGGGTGGTGCATCATTGGAGTGGTGGAAACCCATCAAAGCCTGGTGATTAGCCTCCACAATGGCTTTATAGCAGTCATTGATGGAGGTGCAACAGCCTACAGGAACCCACTTGAAAATATGGGGTTTTTTAACCCATTAATTATCAAGGTAAGGAGCATGGCGTTCCTGTCAGTTATGGCTTCTGGGGTGGCAGCAAGAGCTTGCTGCCAGGAGGCAAGATATTCAGGAACAGACCCAGTCTGTTTGATATCCAGGAGGGGAGTCCCTACTATGATGGGCAAGAATGTCTCACTGTAGCAGGACTTTGCAGCATCCCTGAATGACGCCCAGGTGATTTCTATCTCTTGGCTGGCCCAGGTGATGAACCAAACTGCAGCAGGTCCCGTAAGGTGGCCTGAAGCAGTGGCAACCCACGTAGGCTAAGTACTTGATATACACAGAGGCGGGTTTCAGTGGAGTGGAGCCAGCTGACAATGTCAGCCCCTTCCACGCTACCCACAAAGGTTTTCAACTGGATGTTGAGCATGCGTTGTGACAGATCTAACTGGGGCAGGGTGACACTAGTGTCATGCTGCCCAAGGCAGAGTCAGTTGTACACACTTGTAAGTACCAGTTGATCTTGGTAAATGATGTACCTGTTGGGGATTTCCCCTTGGGGATTGGCAAGAAGGTTTCTTGATGGGGAGTATCTATACAGCCCGTACTCTGTCCTTTATTTGGGGGAATTTTCTCTTTATGAAGGTTGTGAACTTACTTCTTCTACAACTGTTACAACTGGACCAATGAGGATTCAGTATTTGAATTGGGAAAGACAACTGTCCAATAGAAAGGACAGGAACAATAAGAATAAGTTATGGTTTTCATAGAATACTGCAATTAATATACTATATGGGATAGCCACTGGGCCACAAGGGAGTGGCATGGTGGCTTGTTCCATATAGGGTTTGTAGTCAAGGAATTACTTGTGCAGGATCAGCAGGTTGAATTGATAGCACTCCTAATTAGGAGAAAGTATCTGTAGTTTGACATTGCCATCAGATTGATTTATATTGTTAGACACGTCAAGGGACAACTCATCAAGCGCCCCCTGTGTATTGTGAGATACATTGGAAGGCAAGTCTAGGAACTCAGTTGCAACATTTTATTGGATCAAAAAGATAAGATAAAACAGCTCTCTTTTTTCCAATTTACGACTATGGCAAGATCCAAAAGGGATCCTCTGCCAGCAGCAAAAGTATGACCTCAGTTTCAGAAAAGTTGCTGGCTTCAAGTTACCCAGAATCAGAACCAGACCTGGTACAATTAGCTTTTTTATTATATATCCACTGTTGCTTCAGATCAACTTCAACCCTATAACCAAACCATGTATATCTACAGAAGGTGTCAGAAAGGCTCCCCAAAAGGAAGGACAGGTATCTGCTCATGAACGCTGCCAGTTACCGTTTGAGTATAAATTAGTTATTCTAAAGACCACATAGCCCTTAGATGATTGATTGATTGATTGATAGAGCCCTGTTATGCTAAAAAAGAGTGAAGAAGGCTCAGCAATTAATCATTATTCCATGTCAGCATGGCATGGATGCCTAACTCTGGGAGCTGAAGCTGAAAGTCTGGGGAACAGATAGAATAGTCAGTAAGAGTTGGAAGTACCAGATGCTAACCATGGCATGAAAGGCTGAACCCCTATATAAGGAACTCCTCTAGCATACAGAGAACACAGAAAGATATACTCCCTAGAAATTAAAGATTACAGCTACTCTATTGCCTCAGTTATTGCTATTGAGTCTCTACTAACATTATAAATCATCCAAGTATTGGAAAAACCCTTTTTGATTCTTTCAGAGACCAAGAGTAGCCACTATAAGTGCTGTATTATTTTGGATCAGAAAGTCACCCCATATTGCATCTCTCTTGAGCACTCATCAAGCTACCAGCCCTGTACCCTGACTTCAGTTGATAGTGAATATCTGTCCTTATATAGATGCCTTATCAAAAGCTACTTGACCAGAAACAATAATAAATATACTTTTCCCAAGATCCAAAACCTTGGAAGCTGGTTCCCCCTCCAGTTCACCCACAATAGGAAAGGAGGTTGCACCTTCAACTAAAACTGACCTTGAAGGTACAACCACATTCTATATTGCAGATAAAGCTGGAGGTAAATCCAGTCAATCAAGTATAAGCCCATGATCAACAACTAAAAAATATTGCTCCATCAAGAATAACAACTAATTTTTGGTAGTAAATCATAATATATAACTCTATTTTATTATCAGCATTTTGCAAACTCAGATATAATTTTAACCCCTTGATGCTATAAATAGATATGCTGCATTCAATAATATGACCTATAATTGATTTACAGAAGCTGGCAACAGACCCCTTTTATATGAAGGAGATGAGATGAAGTGCATGGATCATGGTACATGAGTTGGAGAACTTAAATCAAAGTGTGGTAACCCATAAATCCCTTTCCTTTAAGGGTTCCCTTACTGAAGTTCTCTGCTCCTACCCATTCCTTCTCCCTGAAAACTCTTCAAAGATTTCTGGGCCATCAGAGGGGGATCTTATTGAGCATGATACCAGGTATAAAAATCCTTCCTTTTATCTCCACTCTTATTATCTCTTCTTCTCACTTGGATCATCTTATATCTTTTTACTTTATATATAGGAGAAAATAAGATGTACATAAGATTGAAGATATAAAGGGGTATCTTCAATGCATAGGTTCAACTACAGCAGCCTCCATACGTGACAAAACATTGTCAATATTTAATATAACGTGGGATCTTATAGACCAAGAGCCAGCAAATTCTGCATACAAAGCGGGCAACAAAGCTTCACATAGGGCGTTAGAAATTATTCAGAGATATATACAAGTGAGCTGGATAGAAAGAGAACCGGAGATACATATATGTTTATCATCATGTTTAGTTAGCTTACAGTATTAGAGACCTCAATTAACAGTACTTTTTGGGGGCTCTTTGGATTTGTGACCTGTAACAAGCCTTCTGGGCACAAGGTGGGAAGGGTTCTGGATAGCTTCTGTAGGAAACACCACCCAGGCTTTTTCTCCTCCAGGTTTCAGATTTTCTATGGATTGCTCCAGGCCTTCCAGAAGGTTTGGCTTGCTAGCTTCCCAGAGATGCTCAATATGGTTCAAGCTTGGGCTGTGCAGAGGCCAATCAAAACAAGCAGCCTTTCTGTTTTTCAAATATTACTTGCCAAAATTGGCCTTTTGAACAGTGGTCTACCTTGGATAAAGATATATCAGGCTGGATCTTGCTGATCTCTCATAAACTGACCCAGATACCAATCAAGGGTCCTTCTGTAGACAGCAGCATCTACCAACCCAGTGAGTGTCTGGATAGCTCCTCCTGTATCAGCTGTAAAACAATCTAAATCATGGCACCTAAACTCTTGTTTTTAAAAGTACCTTTAAAGAAGCCAAGCTTGAGGGATTCTCCTGGTATAAAATAACTATTTTTAGGACCTGAGATCACTGAGAAGCACTTTGGGGCATTATCAGACCAAACAATCTTTTCCAAGAATAAATAGGGTGATTATATATCTGCAAGCAAAGACCAACATTTTATCCATATTTTCTGGAGTAATAAAGGGTCTCTACCAGCTACCCAGCCTGTAGGGGAAAAACCTCCTATACTGTTAGAGTAAAGTGTTTAGCTGCTTTATTAAAAGAAGTACAATTAGGGCACATTAAGCAAACTGAAAGTTGTTTGAGAGTGGGAGACTGAATTGGGAGGCCAGTTTGATCAGCTTGGAATCCTTAGTGGTGTATCAGAATAGGGAGGCTAAACTTTCAATACACAAATGGTTTTCAAAGGTGTATTGGAGGAAGCATTGATGGGTGCAGGGATATAAAGAGCCGGCAAAGGAGCCAACATAGAATCAGCAGCACATTTGACCAACACAGCAGCCAATTTCTCAAGCATAGGGGCAAACAGTCCCAGATGATCAAGATTTTTTTAGGAAACTTCCTTTATCTGATGGTAAATAAGCTATATAGTAAAAGTTTCTAGAGGGGGCTGGGAAAAGTTTTAAGGGAGTTTGGGATGGGGTTTAAGGCATAGGATTGGCTGGCAAGAATTTTTCAGCAGTTTGGTGTACCTGCTTATGAATTTAGCATGATGTTATTATGATTCAAAAATTGGCAACCAGCAGGTCAAGCACTACCGTCCCCAAGTAGTGTATGAGGCATAATTTTCATATCATAATTAGTTTGAAATAAATAAGCCAAGTCTAGATTTTGGAGGGCTACCTGGGCAACCCCAGCTTTAGCCCATTTTTTATTACAATGTTTAAGTTGTTCAACACAGTTAAGGGGTTAACTGAGGTTCTTTTTTGGTTCCTAGTCTTCCAAGGCTGTGTTCTCCTTCTTGTCTGGTGCTCTAATGTAACAAGATGAGTCTTGTTGGGCAATCAGAGAGGCAGTGGCTTGAGGTGTGGTTGTTTTAATCAATAGGGGAGATTCAGACGCAACAAAATCCACCTTGTGAAGCCTAACATTATCCAACACAACAATGTTGGTTGTGACATGATAATTAATCCAAAGATACTCCTTGAAATTTTGGATAAATTCAAGGACTGTGTCTGTCAGGCACCCACCCACTAGGAAGTAATCTCCCTAGGTGGCGAATGATTTCAGAGGGATTTAATCCCGTGACCAGAGATCCCACAGGAAAGGATACCATGCCTAAATGGAATAGTTCTCCAAAGATTTGGTACCTGCCTAGCAGAGGGTTGAAGCGCCCCAAGAAGAATTACGCTCCCAAATAACACAGTAAGAAAGCCAAAGCCAAAAAGCAGAAAGCTTGGGGCTTGGTAACCTGGGATGTGGAACCATATATCTTGGTTTTGTCTCGGACAGGTGGGTTGTTTGATAGAGGTGTTGTGGTATATCAGACTCCAGGAATAACACAGCGCCAGGAGCTGTCAAGGAATTGGGACTCTGGCGTTGTACCAGAATCAGCGTGTGATCCCATCAAAGCGCTGGTCAACACTGTTGTCAGCAGGACTATCCTGAATAACCATTTATACCCAAGAGACTCAATAAGAGGAGTGTTGGGTAATTTCATGGTTTTAATTTTAGAGGTTTAAGTCAAAAATAAAAAGATAAGCAAAAACAATTCACTTGGGTGAATGTAGACTTTACTGATTGAAAAAATACTGAAATAGAGCTTACCAGCTTTTTATAGCATGGTAGCAGAAAATAATATAGGAAAAGGAGGTTAGGAAAGTTGGAGATGAAATGTGGAGATTTGGCAGTTAGGATCTTCAAACTGGGGAAGGTAAATTATTTCCTTATGTTTTAAAATTCTTCTCAGCAAAATTATCATATTTTCCTTATCTATTCCTCTCATTCTCTGGCATGACTTGGAATGTCTTTACTTAACCCCACAGAAGGTGGGGACCAGGAGGTGGTCTTGGCAGCAACAATAGAAGGAACAGCAAACAACAGGCCTAAAACCAGACAGAGAAGGTTACCTGCTTCCCCCAAGCTGCCAACGTCACTGAACATATTACCAAGGGGATTCAAATAGTTATTTTCAACCTGTGATTGGCTGAAGCCTGGTACAAAAGGTAATGATTGACTTGAAGTTGTTTTAACGCTTGTTTTGTATAGATTGGTTTTAAAAGCCTCAGAATAAGAACCAGGTTTGAAACCTGTAGATGAAAACAATGACTCAGAAGCCATTTCTGGGCATGAAAACAAAGGTAATTCTGAACAGATACTACATATTAACACATTCCCTTTAGGAGATTCCAAAGAAGATGAAGGGGAAAGTAAATTCCCCTATTCAACTAAAGATAAGTTTTTGTCAGGAAGTATATTCCTGACAGTGTCACTGTTGTGGGCACCCTTAATTGATTGGTATTGGGCTAAACTGCAGGGATCAAGAAGCCCAACCATAGTATATTTTTGGGACCAGATAGTTGCACAACTTGCTACACCACCCTTGGACCCTTTCTCAACCCACCTATTCCTAGATTGGAGTGAGGATGAAACAAAAATTTGTCAATGTAGAAGAATCACACATTGCCTTCATGCTTTAGGGCCAGATTGGTTTTGGCGTGAAAGTGGTAATAAGCAATTGTATTCTTGCTGTTTTATTGTACAAGAAACATCTAATACTTTCCTGGAGAATCCTGAATCAATAATTTTTTATGCAAGGGTTTTGTAAACAGAAAGCCTAAACTCTGTGACCAGTATTGATTGGACAGCAAGTGAGTCCAGGTGGCAATCCTTGTGTACCCACTACTTGGTTGCATCAATATGTGCAGGCTGTAGGAGTTTTGGCACCTGCTTAGCCTCTGAGATTTTAGCTATTCAACCAGTGTCACTGTATTTGGTGTTGAGGTTGTCAACATATCTGGCTATGGCATCAAATTGGGACTCAATATCCCAAACTTCCATTACCCCGTTCAAGCAGTTGAGGAGAGCTTCACGCTCACTATCCGTCAACTGACGCCGGCCCTTGGTGGGTACTGCAGCATCCAGGCTATCAAGCTCAACACATGGGATGGTGGCTTTATTTTAGAAGTTGGGATCATTATTGCCTTCAGTGGCACCGTCAATTGTTGAATACACAACAGGTGCAGATGGCTCCTCAGTTGTGGCCAATGGCTCATATGAGGTGTCAAAAATGCAGGGGCAAGAAGTGGCAACTCTGGGATCCAGGGTGTGAGGACATGTTACAACTGGGTATATGGTGGAGGTGTATGTAACCTAATTGTTCCCAATTACCTTGATATGGGAGACTTTGATGGCAGGCCTTGAGAGTGGCTTCTGTCTGGTATTTAAGCTACTTTTCTGGCTTGTGATGCAGGAGATGGTTGGCTGGCGCTGATGCCTTGAGAGGCCTGTGTATTGGAATTAATCCCCTTAAGTTGTGTTCTAGGTCTATTACTGAACTATCTGGGGCGTCCTCTTGGACAGGCAACCCACAGCCTGTTGCAGAAGCTGGTTGGGAATGGTATAGTATGTCCATAAAAATAAAAAAAATATTAGATTAAATATGTGTTTTATTTAGTTTTTCAGTTTAGTTTTGGGTTGTTGTTTTCTCTAGATTTAGCCTTGAATAGTAACATAATTTCTATATTAGTGATTTGAAGTGTATGATATTGTATTATTTACAGGTTTAGACAATTTTACATTTAGTTTATTCTTTTGTCTAAACATGGTTATTTAGAGTGAATTTTTATTCAATTTTAGTCATAGTGAAGCTTCTCAATTTGGGTTTGTGACAATTCATATGGTTGTAGGTGAGGGCTGATTTTGCTATAATAAAGATTAAATACCTAGAAACAGTTAAATGTTGGTTAGTTTATTGATGTGTATGGGTTGGGGACAAGAGAGATAGAAGATCTAAACAGGAAAAAGGAGCAAGGTAGCCTTTGATTCATGCAGTGAAATGGTAGGAGGGCCTTGGCTAGCTGAAAAAAGATGCACTGAAGGAATTATGAGGTCCTAGGACCAACTGCAAGGGGGCATACAGTTGGACAACTTTACCTAGGTAGGGGGTAAAGTTTCTCTTTCTATGTCTTCCTTGTAGATTTGAGGAGGTCTTAAAATTGCTAGACAAGCATATTTATGACCAGAACCATTATCAAGGCGGCTGTCCAGAGAAACAGCTGCAGAACTTGATGATTTAGAGGTTTCTGGGAAGTGAAGTTGGTTACTTTGCACCTGAAATCTCAAACTAACCACTTGAGTGAGTAAAAACAGAGTCAATAAATGATAAGTGTCTGTTTCTGATGGTCTAAAGTGTAGGTCACTGATGGGGGTCAAGCCTAAGTTAATTCACTTATGGAGACTTATTGTCTGAGTCTGAGGTGTTGACTGATTGATACTTATGGAAAATAGGAAATATAATAGTGGTGAGAAGCAACCAGAAGGAGCAGAAGAAGTAGGTAAAGGCTAACAGAGGAGGTTGGAAACAGAAAGAATAAGAAAATAAAGAACAGAAAATAAGGAGAAATAAGAAACAGGGAAAAAGATTTAAAGATATAAAATAATTAAATGAAATAGATTAATTAAGGGAATGATAAAATAAATAAAAGAATAAGAAAAAGAAACAAAAAAGAAATAAGGAAAAATCATAAAGAATTTATTATGGAATTAATTAAAGTGAAAAGAAAGGTAAATATGTGGAACAGCATATGGAAACTTTAGGGACAAAGGCTGGGATTTTGCTGAGGCATTAAAGGGAGTGTGAAGTAAGCAACATACAGTTTTGGGGGTTTCCAAGGGGGGAATATGGAAAAACACAGAGAAACATTGAGTAAATTCAGGTAAAAAAACATTAAGTAAAACATAGGTGGAAACGCTTGAAAAACTGGGAAAAACATGACAGGAATTACAGGGAAAATGTTTGAAACACAGAGCCATGGTTTTTCTGGAGCAAGAGAACAACAGGTTCAAACCAGCATTAGGAGTGAGTCATCTGGGGAAACATTTTGGCAAAATAGTTCAATCCAGACGCCTGATTGGCTGCAGTTCAAAGATTGTTTAACCAATGTTTCAACTGGTTAAACTGAAGAGGGAAAGTCTAAAAAATAAGGGGATCAACAAGGAAAATGCATCTTTGATTGGCTGGGGTGAGTAAGTTTAATTTATTATAGAGCAGGAAAACCTGGATAGTTTAAGCTTTGAAAAACAGGAAGTCACACAGGAAAAACATAAGAAACAGGGAGCTATTTAAGGGGAAACAGCCTGAAACAAAGGGGAAATAGTGGATTTCAAAAGCCATAAGCAAGTGTTGTGTATATACTTCTGGAAAGTATATAAAACAAGATAGAGGAAAATTAAGAAGAGAATGATACTTTATTTGATATGAATATAGGGTGATATATAGTATATGGGAAGCCACATACTATCCATGTACATCATGGTAGTCATGGGGGCTGTAAAGTAATTGTTTCTCTTAAGTCACAAGGTTTGTTCAAGTTGTGTTCTGCTTAGGACTCAAAATGTTTGATCCCTGTGATAGATGGCTAAATGATAACAGTGCCACCAATTTAATGATTAGTCAGGGAATTATTCAGCAAGTCACTTGGGGAATTAGTTTCCTGAGAGGGAGTAATTGATGATGTTGTAATGCCAGGAAAAGGAGCCCAAGACACAGGAGCAGGAGCCCAGGATCACCAGGAAGGAGCACAGAACCAAGAACAAAGAAGCGCAAGGGATAAAAGGCCAGGAAGCAAGACACAAAACCCAGAACAAGGACTCCAATAAGTGGAGCATGACCACCAGATAAAGATCAAGGAGCCCAATACCAATTACAAGGAGTCCAAGAGGAAAAACAAGGGCTGCAGACTTGGCAAACCAAATTTTATACTTCCTAAAACAGACTATCTGATAGAAAGTTTCTAAGGGGATCTTTCTTCTGAACTCAATAAATGCTACTCTCAACCCCCATTAATTATCCCTGGTTGTGCATAGTTCTCAATGAGTAATCACATAACATTTTCTATCCTAGATAGGGGAAGAAGATGCCTATTGCCAGGGCTGCCAGAGGTTTACAACCAGCAAAGCATCAGACAAGGAGTGAGAAAGATTGACCATAAACTTGGATATGACCACAGGAGGTAAGGAGTTCATAGGATATGAGTTCAAGAGACTTTTCAAGGATTGATATCAACCCCAAGATGGTCTAGCTCTAGCAGAGGTCAAGGTATTTGGAGGAGATGCTTGCATGGTCATAGGAAAAGTACTTGAGGAATTTGCTGCCATGCAAACCAGGTGCAAGCCTCAACCCAAGAAGTTGCCCCATCTGGAAAATGAAAACCCCTTCCAGTTGGCACCTGGCTTTGACCCAGGACATGTGTGACCGTATGAAAGTCATTATTGAGTATTTAGCTGAATAAATGCTCTGAAATATAAATTTATCTCTGTTTTTCTGATTATTGCATGTAGATAGGTTGGATTGGAAGTCTTAATGTAAAGATTCCTGAAAACTGGATATCTAGGTTCAATAAAAGAACAGAAGGCAAGATTGGCCAAGTCAATCTGGGAGGCTGGGTGTCTCAAAAACGGTTTAATTAATCAGAAGATTAATAAATAAATACACAGGAATATAATTAATGAGGATTTAATTATATTGGTTAAATTTTCTTGACTATGTCAAGAAGTTTGATTAAGGTCAACCATAAGTAAACCCCCAAATTTTAGGTTAAAAGTGCCGCTTTGGCAAATTCATTGGGTTAAAAGCAACACTGCTCCTCCTAATGAATTTGCAAAGCGCTGAGGCACTGCTGTCAAATTTTTTCAGGCGCTGGGGCGCTGCCTGGGAAAGTTCCTGGGCGCCGCAGTGGCGCCTGGTTCAAGTTTCAAAGTGTTTTAATAGGTTTTAAGACAAAAAACCATTAACTGCAAAGATAATTAAATAAAGGCAAGGATGCCTAGGAATTCAGGGTTGATCAGCTGGTTCCCAGTTGGAACATTAATAGCTGAGCTTTGGGATGCTTAATCAACAGGGTTTTGGCGCCAGGAGCTGAGGAAGCTCCATGCTGAAATGGTACATTGGGATGAATGGAGTCAGGTAACTTCTTTCCATTGTAGGTTGATTCTCATAGGTTGAGAAACATTGGTGATCTTTTAGGTAAAGATCTAGGTTTGGATGACTCAAACATCATAGATCACGTGAGATGAATCATAGGCTGATTCAGGAACCGGAGGGGTTTTCAGCCAAATATGCCCCAAATGGTATATAAGCAAAAACATCTATACTGTAATAAAGATATATTGTTGATTTTGACGCTTTCCCCTCAACTACCTTTTCAATTATTATGTCTTCTTTGTTAAATTTTGAAAGGGCCATATTTGGAGTACTTCACATGGAAACCGCTGCTGCCAGGAAAGAGGTTCCTACAAGTTTGTTGAAGAAAGCTTGGTCAAGCCTGGAGGTCACCAAGACTGTGCCTGAGGAGTCCTTGGTGGAAGTGAAGGCTGCATTCAAAGAGTTATTTTCTGAGTACTTTGCAAAAGAAGGGACTTCTGCCCAAGGAAACCAAATCTATGTGTGGGATTCCTGGAACCTGTTAGTAGGATGGGACAAAATCTTACAACAAGTGAAAGCAAAGGCAAATTGTGGAATTGAGGCTTTAAGGGCAAGGGAGGAAAAGAGCGTTGATATCATGGCCCGTTGGCAGGATGATAACAAAGTGTTGCCCATAAAATTGCCTCTCTGGATACAAAGCTCTTTGAAGCTTTGTCAAAGGAAGGTAATGGGAATAAGAGTCAAGGGCAGCATAATGGCGGGATGGACTGGTTGGACCTGGATCCGCCACAACATGTTATGGTGACTGATGATCTGGAACACTACAAGGTTAGTGTTCCCTAGTTTACTTAACATATATTAAAGTTGATTTCAGTTCTCACAATCTTTATTTGAGTTTACTAGTAGCATTAATTTGTGTTTGAAATTTGGTTCTTGGATTTGACAATCCTACAGTTTCAAAAAACATAGTAAACTTTATAAGAATGATTGATTTATTTGTCCACTTCAAATCTGATTCCAGTTAATTCATTTTGTCCACTTGAAACATGCAGCTTGACTTGAAATTTGCAAAGTGTCTATGAGATCCACAATTTGAAATATCCAAATAAAATTTCAAAAATTAAAATTTAATTAAAAAGCCAATTTGCAAATGAGATTCAAAATTTGGACCAAGGATTTGACAATACTCATTTTTGCCTTTAGGTTCTGAATTTAAAGTAATATCAAGATAATACTGTAAATAATGTAATAAGGTAAGTCATAATTTATTATATTTTTTGCAAAAATATTTTTTTCTCTAATTGAATTTTAAATAAACTTTAAATTTTTATTATGTGGATTTGATGTCAGTTCATTTTTTTAGGTTTAACAGAAAAGATGTCTGTTTTAATTGGAATTAAACCCATTTTTGTTTTTGAATTTCCTTTCATTTTAATATATAAAAAATAAAGTAAAAAAACTAAAATTTAGCCAGATGACGGAAAACGGCCTGTGGAATTTAAAATGATGGGGTTTAGCTAAAGTTAAGCAGTATTAAAACTAAGCTACTCAAAAAAACGAAACCAGAAAATTATTTAAAATGAGTTTTGTAACCAATCTTCCATCAAAATGACGGAAAATTGGTCGGCGGAACAAAAAGTGACCTAATATCTTCCTGCCCCAATTTTTTATAAGCTGTAGATGTGATTATTAAATCATTTTAGATTTGGATGATAAAAAGTTTATGAGATATTGTTATGATAGCTAAAATGTGTATGCAGCTCATTGATATTGCATCACTGATATAACTTTCTAAAATTGATTTATTATAAAGGTTTAGTGTAGCTATTTTAATTAAATATAATCAAGCAAAGGATATTGCTACCTTTTAATTTCTAGTATTTTTTATAAAATAATCCAACTATTAAAGTTATTAAAGTTAGTTTCGGCTTTATTTTGGAATATATTCTAGCTTCTGTGGGTATAGGAGCTAGGTTATAAATACAGCATGTTGCTTGTAAATATCACAGTGTAGTAAAGCTGCTACGGATCACTTCATCTAAAGCCAAATTTTAAGCTATTTAATTTATAAGAGAGTCATATTATTATCACTGATTGTAAATAAATAAACTTGGAACCTTTTTAAATTTGAGGCACTAGATTTAAAATGGCCAATATTGCGACAGAGAATTTTGATACAGTAGATCTAATTATGTTATGACATGGCTGTATATATCACATCTTCTTTAAAGAATATTAAGCATGGCATACTTTATTCTCAAGAAGAGAGTTGAGCTATTTAAAGCATAATTTTATGGAAAACCAATTTTCGGGTAATCATTTTTCCACTAACTATTTTCAATAATACAAATAAAATACACCAACGTACTCATTTTTAATAAATATGGTTTCCTCCTATATGAAACTTTTGCCTTTCATTAAAATAAATGATAGATAGAAAAGTTAATTTGGTTATATTATGGACTTCATGTTTAATGCTTTTTGCTTATCATTCCCAATAAATAAGCATAGCTTTAAACTATATATCTTTAAAAGTTGAAAATGATACAATTTGTTTAAAATAATGAGTCAAAATTCGCTCTTCTTTATCATTAATTTGATATAACTTTTAGATAATAAAAATAATTTATTTTAATAAAAATCAGTATAATTTTATTTGTTTGGATAAGGTTATCTGGTAGAAACTGATCTTCTAAAATCTTCGTGCCCCAGCTTTTTTGGGAAGAGAGGTTTTAGAATATCCCAGCTTTAAATATCAGAATGGTGCCACCAGTTCTTTCGAAAATTGCTCTTTCTAGAATCTTTTGGGTTCATCTTTTGTTCATGATCTGCAGCCAATAGAGCCAAGCTAAAATGTGTAATATAAAATAGACCAAATTATTATGCAACTTGAAATTCCAAATTTTGTTTTGAGTTGAGACAAGATTTAATATCAAACTATGGAAGTAAATGATATATTAAGTATGATGGATGTATTAAAATGCTAATCAAGTTGCGCTTAACAGGAACAGTTTTTATGTTTGTAACTGAGGAGTTGCTTCTCTTAACACTTTATCTTTTAATATGAAATATTTGCAGAATTGCAAATGCTATTTAATGACATACTTCTATAATTTCTTGGAAAAACATACTTATTTGAGATTTTATATAGTTGTTGATTTTATTAGTTTACTAGCTCAAAAAGATAATTACTTTATAATTAAATAAATGTTTTTTAATGTTTTTTGAATGAAAAAGGCAGCTAGATTATATTTTTTGGTATGAGAAACATTAAGAGTAACTTAATCCTCGCAACTCTTCTGTTTGGATAGATTGTTCATTCTGTCTTGGTTTGATATATCAGCCAGGGACAAACAAGTATCGTTTTATTATTTAAACGGCAGGCTTCAAGTGAATCATGAAAATGCAAATAGGTATCCCCTTTCTGATTCTCATGCCAGCCCAGGCCTGTCTAGAGATCATTCTGACTAAGAACTACACTTCCCGGAAAGTATCAGGGTTCAAAGCCAAGTTCGTTGATAATGATGTTTGCCAAGGGTCATGTGAGGGAGAGGCGTACTGCTGCACAACGTCCAGATACTGTATCAGCTTTGATATATCTGAGTGGTCCAGCGAATATTACTACGTCTCTCGACCCGGTTGGACGGGCCGTCTAGAATTCTCTCGCCGTCTCTCTGGGCTATTGCTGGGATGGAGCTCTGAAACCAACTTTGGACGTTTCTTCTGCCTCTCATAGCAAAAATATTTTGCCTATCATCCTCCCCAAAGTAACGGTTGATAAAATATTTTTGATCGATTTTAATTATCCACTGATTATATTTTTAAATATCTTCCTCTAGGCACTAGTGGTGACTTTTAAGCACACCTTTAAATTCCAACTGCACAAATTCATTCACATCTTCCAACCATTAGCATATATACTTCTCTTTTCACTATCTCACTACATAAGACTTATAGGACACCCTAATTACATTGAAAAATCATCTAACCACTCAATAACTCATATCTCTATTCTTAAATACAATAGATAACAAAGCTGCTATGAATAAATTAATTCTGTTTAGAAAACAGTAACAATATCAAAACTACGGGCCAACCCCAACAAGGCTTCACACAAAAGACCCCTTGGCCCTCAAACTGGCTATGCTGGCACCCATAGCCAAGAGCGAAAGTCAACTTGATTTGCCAAATAAGGGATCTCAAACCAACTGTAATCCAAAACTCAAGGGTGCACTCAATTTAGTGTTAAGTCATTAGCTGAATCAATCCACCCCTTCCCATCCAATTGATTAATGAGCAGGAATCTTGTTTCTCCTAAAAGATTCACTTAAACTATATAATCTCCCATAAAGCAATAAAGACATCATCTAGTTTCTAAACAGTTCCCCTTATAACTCTGCTAATACAGCATAGTTTTTACAGCAATACATTGTTTTCCCTATTAAAATATACAAAAGCAACAAAAGGGGGTTAAGGCAAAATATGTTTCTCAATATGCTCAAGTGCACCCAAAACTTAATATTAGGCTATGAGTTCCCTAAATTTTAGAAAATAAGTGCCAAAAAGAAATTTTTGTTAATAACATTTTAGAAATAAACCTGGATCACATATCACTGGCTCTAAAAATAGCTTATATATTGAAGAAAGATGATAAAAAGGCTTTAAAAGGTAGATTTAAGCTATAAGGATATGATATGGGGTGAAAGATATGTGTTTTAACTTCACCCTACAAAGATTCACTCAATTTAGAGCTTATAATGTAAAGTTATCAGCTTAAATAAACCTCTCATATAGAGAAAATATTAAAGAACGAGATAGTGAAGAACAAAGTAAAATAAGAGGCGCAATGAATCTGAAAACTATAAAATATCTTTTTTACTTGTCAAAACTGCAGGATAGCTCCCTTGCAAAAGTTTCAAGTCACAAAAGTTAACCCACAACTTGGTTTGATCTGCCCAGGACCTATAGCTTTGGCATATCAGACTGAGTTTTGTAGCTGAAATCTAATGGCTAGCTAGTCACATATATGGATCTCAGCTAATTTTACAAGAGCAGTTCCACATATAGTAGGATGTATATCTACTACTTAATGCCACATCAAATACTTTACAATCATATATTCTAAAATAAAGCCATTAGCTAGTTTAAATTATTTTTTAATTTTCTACAACTCTGCTAAACTACCATATTACCAACTACTTTTTAAAAAAAACACCACTTTAGTTTTTAAAGCTCTGGCGCTAAGAAAAAACTCTTCTGTAAACAAAAACAACTGAGATTTAGGTGAAAACATTTGAGATCTAAATGAAATCAAATAATTTACATCATTTATCAATAGATTGGGTTCACTTCTATTTTGTTTTCTTTTGAGATTATTTTGTTTGAATCTCAGTTGTTATCACCTAAATTTCAGTTGTTTGTGCTTACAGATGAGTTTTTTTGCTTAGCAACAGAGCTTTGAGAACTACTGTATAAATCTTACTCATATTTGTAGAATGAATTGTTAAAATAAAAAATAAAATAGGTTTCAATGACAGTGTCAGCACAACAAGCACTGTATAAATATAAAAATATTAAAGGCTTTACCAAATAAAGATTTCTTCAACACATGCTTACCTTGATAGTCCACAATAATGACCTTTTAATAGGAGTTATTTAAAAGTACAGACTTTATAAAGTCCAGCAAAAGGTTAATATAAATTTTCAGGCTTAAAAAGCTCAAAAAATTCTGAAATAATAATTTAATTATATGTTGGTGAAATTTATGATGCCATGCATTGGTCATCAAAGTGTTGCTGGGTTAAAGCCTGGAGCTAACTGGCTTGGGGCTCTTGGCTTCAGTTAATAGCTTTCAATGAAGAGATTTTGTACTGCATTGGAGATGATTATCTACTTAATAACTTTTTCAATGAATAGCTAGCTCCAGCTGAATGTATAAAGAGCTTTGTATTGAATTTGTCTTTCTCCTAAAGTACAATGATTAAAATAGAGCTTAAAATTCTAAGCTGAGGTATTATCCTTCCATTGGCATTAAATTTAAACCTGGGTGTTCTTAGAGAAGTAGGTCTCTGTGAAGGGTCTATAAATCAATATTCTTATATTCTTCTGATATTAATTTGGCTGACTCTTGCTGGGGTAATGATGTTTCAACAACTTTGATTAATCCCTCCTGGGAAATCATTCCCCTGTGAATTAACTTGATTGCCAAATAATAAGTAGCACTATTTCCACACCCTCATGTTAAAAAGAAATCAGAAATTTTGAGTCCTAAAATAAACACTACTTAGAAAATCCCTGAAATACTTGAAAAATAAGTTTCTTGTGCTGTTAATATATAATATTATTGTTTTATGTCAGATAAAGGATCATTCTCTTATTAGCTTCCCCCTTTTATTTTGGTTTATATACTTCCAAGAAGTATATTGTTGCAACTGAACCAATTATAGTTCAGTATTATATTGGGGAAGACAACAGTCTAATAAAAAGGGAACTAATAGAAATACGATAGTGTTTATTTGTGAATAGTGTAATTAGTATACTAACCAGGAAGCCAAAAGTTCATCAGGGGTGGCACTGTGGCAGGGTCTGAATAAGGTTTGGGTTACAAATATCTTAGGTTAAGGATCATCACATCAAATTTTCAGTGCTTCTATTTAGTAGATAATGCCCATAATTCAACATTAGCTAAAGAGTGCACTGTGCTGTTATATATGTTATGGGGCGCCTTAGTGCAATATGTCATCTAGAAAATGCCATCTCAAAAGATTTTGTAATAGAGTTGGGATTTACATCAGCAAAGTTAAAAACTTAATAAAAATTAATAAATAGTTAATTTTTACATATCAGTTTCTATTAAGACATCTTAAAGGGCAACAGCACCCATGTTGATACTAAAAATGTTGACAGTGGCCATGTCAACACTTTTAATGTCAACACTATAGTAAAGTGACAACCCAGTTTTACATAATGTTGTCTCCTGGATGTCGACACTTTTTTAAGTAACAGCACACTTTACCTTGAACATTTTTAATATGAAAATTGTTATTTTTAAATACTTTATCATACTAAAATGACCCCAAAAAATTCAAAATGCAATAAAAAGTTACTATGAGTGATAAGAATAAGGAGATATAAGCAACTATTTTTCAATTTACTATGTAAATTACACTCTTAATTATAAAATTATTTTTTATTCCCATAAAAATAAAATTCCATTGAGACAAAAATAAAGATATCTTATGTATAATAACAACTAAAAAATAATAGAAAATTATATGTTTAATTTATTATACTTTACATAAGCATAACTGAAAAAGTCTTATGCCTTAAAGATAAATTAACAAAATATAGGATATTTTCTTACTAAACCACATTGAAACTGTATCTGAAACTTACCATTTATAACTAAAAAGATTAGTACTATCCATAAAATAAAGTAAACCTTAAAATTTAAAAGTAAAAAATATACAGGCAAAGCAAAGCAAAGTTTATTGGGCTAATTGAAGTCACCAGCAATAGCAGTGGCAACATCTTCTAGGTACTTCTTGATCTCTGCCACCTTATACTTCTTCTTCATCACCTTTTGCACTGCCTCCTGGTACTCCTGCTCTTTAATCTTCTTTTTTCTTGGGGGTCATCCAGTTGGCCAGGTTGCAAAACTTGGAGACATTTCTGGCCTGCTCCTTCTGTAGCTTGGCAAAGAACTTGTTGTATTTGGGGTTGAACCCAAACTTGGTCTTCAAGTGCTTGTGCCAAACCTCAAGGCTGGAGGTGGTCATCATCTCCCCCTTGAGGCAGGCGCCCTGGCAATTCTAAGGGAGAGTATCCCGCTCTTTCCTCTCTGGGCAGTCACCTTTTTGCCTACTCATTGCTTTTCAAAGTACTCAAGGTAACTCTTGAAAATAGTGGAGTGCTTCTTCACATAAGCATCCTCCAGGAGGGCCTCAAAGCTAAGCTCAGTATGCTCTGACCACACATGTAGTTCTCAAGGGTCTAAAGGTAGGTTGGGTGTAGCTGAGCAGCAACTTAGAACACAGCAGGACTAATATCTTCTTACTCAACAGAACCTCTATTTGTGGGCTCTGCAAGTAATCTAAGAAATGAAAGTAATTGGTTATGTTTGTATGGTAAATAATTCTGTTTATTGGGGGTCTCTTGGGGGTCTTTTTATACTTGGAAGGAGGGGAGGGGAAAGAAAGGGTGAATCATCCTGACTAGGGTCTAGACTGTCAAGCACTGGGCTTATTCTTGGAGAGCTGAAACATTTTGGGAGATATTCAGAGGGAAATGGGTTAGGTTGGGCAAGAAATGAACATTTGGACATGTGACCTGCAGTCAGGTGATCACAGCATATAGTAGGGCTGTCTTTGGGGAATTAAGTGTAGAATAGGGCTTCAGACTACTCTCTTTGGAGTTCACACTTTGTCAAAAAGAGGGGCAGAAGGTTGATATACTGGTCTACATAATGGGCACAAGCAATGGGTTATCAATTGCCTATAGTAAAACCTCTTCTGATGAGTCACCAATTAATACATCTTCAGCTAGCTGCAGATGCTTCAATTGGTCACTAATTGCCTATAGAAAAACCACTCTAATGGGGCACTCTCCAACACATCTGCAGCTAGCCGCAGGTGTGTTGATTAGTCTCTAATTGGAAATACCTTTATGTGATTTGGAGAGTTACTCTCTGATGTAAAACACAAAAAAGGACAGCAGTTCCTCTTATATTTTTCTAAACAAATAAAGAGTCCTAATATGGTACTACTGAGGAGTGGCACCCTGCACCACAACACAAAAGCCAAGGCAGCAAACTGGGTGATGGCAAAGCGGCACTTCCCTTTACCATCATTAAGATACTTGTTGAAAAGCTCCTTCTTGCTCTTGAGATTCTTGATGAAGGCCTGCCTAAAATAGAAGAAAAAGACCTGTACTTCTCTATTAAAGGTGGCCTTGAAGGCTCTGAACTGAGCTTGCTCAAAGTCCATTATGATCACTTTTGGCCCAAGTGAGCAGGCATGAGCTAGCTGCTCTGCAGCTAGGGTGGACTCATCCTTCTTGGCGGAGGAAGGGTTTTCTCTGGTGGCATGGGTGGGTGGGGGGAGCTGGTTGGTGGGAAGGGAGCTCAAAGCATCCTGGACAATTTTGAATGCTCTGGTGTAGACTTCTGTCTTGGTATCAGACAGGAGGAAGAAAACAAGAGGGATTCCCTGGTCATTGAACTGTCCATGCAGGACCCAAAGCTGCTTGAAGATGGTTGGGAGGTTGCAAATGTGCCATCACACAGCCAGGTGGTAGCAGTATTGAGCTGCTCCAGGTTTTGGGTTGTGGCGTAGGTAATGATCCTATTCTCCACTTTCTGCCCATTTCTATGGAGCAGGAACATCTCTCCACTCTTGGTTATCTTGAGGGCGTTGGAAAGGACCAGGTCTTTAATGGTGGTGATGCTCTTGGCCAGGGGGTTTGAGGCTTGGCGCCTATCACTCACAAACTTGACCAACTGGGTGTGGATTGGCACCCTCTTGAGGTTGTTGGGGGAGAGGTACTTGCACACAAGCACAGCCAGCTGGGTTGGGGAAAGGTCCTTTAAGGTGGGCATGACCTGCACCAGATACCATTTGAGAAGGCAGACAATGGTTGTTTTTGGCATCACACAAGTGTGTTCACCCTTGATGGTCTGTACCAAGTCCCAGCGCTCAGTATTGAGCTGCACTGGGCAGGAGTGGTCCTTGCAGATATAGTGCCAGCTCTTGAAGCCCCGGTTGGCATTATTGCATAAGAAGGTGTAACTGTTGGTCACCATGGCTGGTCCATCTTTGACACTCATGATGGGAAAAATTTTTGGTAGGGAAGAAGGAACCTTAAACTTCTAGTCAACATTGCAGATATTGTGGGCCAACAGAGGATCCCAGGGGCTAGCAGGAGCATGGTGGAAGCCAGTGATGTAATCAGGGTGGGGCTTGGTATCATCCCCAGATGAACTTGAAAGGGGGAGTTTAGTGGTGGTGGGGGAGCAGAAGGGGGCTTATCTTGGTGCTCCTCATGTGCAGGAGACTTATCCTTGGGTGGGGACTTTTGGCCTGGCGCTGCTTATTGGTTGGCTCCTCATCTGAAGCCAAGTTGTAGAAACTGTGATCTGTAAGGGAACCATCAGTTTCTTTTCCCCCAGTGGAGTGAGCAGGGCTTTTCTCATGAGAGGGCTCAGGGGAGGTGTGGGGTTCCTGGTCACCAGTCCCCAAAGTGTGTCCTGGGTCATAGCCAGGGACCAGCTTGGAGGAGTCATCATTCTCCAACAGTGGTGAATGGTTGGTTAGGAGCTTATACTTGGCCTGCATAAGAGAAAACTCTTCCAGCACCTTCCCAATCACTAGGCAAGCATCTCCGCCATACACTTGTACTTCAGCAGGCGCAAGACCTTCTGTAGGCCAATACCAATTCTGTAATAGTCTAGCAAATTCTCCTCCAATAAACTCCCTTCCTCTATATGTCATTTTGAGATGCCTAGTCATATTTTCTCACTTCTCCTGGGCAGAATTACTTGAGGCAAACTTTCTGCACCCTAGGCAATAGGATTCCTTATCCCCTGGGCTAGGATAGAAAATGTGGGGTAATTGACTCATGGAACTTATATTCTGTTATTGTGGGAAATTTGGGTAGGGGTTGTAATAGGCGTTTTATTCACGGTCAGAAGGAAGATCCCCTTAGAAACCTTCTGATATATGGCCTTGGGATGGGTAATGATGAGGGTTTGTGCCAGTACTTGGAGTCCTTCAACAATCTCTTGGACTCCTTGTACTTGGTCTTTGGCTCCTGCTCCTTGGTCTTGGGCTCCTGCACTTTGGTTTTGGGCTCATGTGTTCTAATCTTGTGCTCCTGCAATTTATTCCTAGCTCTGGCTTCCTACTCTTGGTCTTTGGTCCTTCTGTAGCTTTTGTGGCCTTTTTAATACACTTGATCCAGTCCCTGAAGAGTCTCAGATGGCTCTCCCTTTTATAGCCCCTTGTTTCAGACTTAAAACTTCTCTTAGAACTCTGGTTTTTAAAAGCTTAAACCATCTTGTTTTTCTCCTTCTATAATATATTAAACTTTATAACTTACTTCAGCCAATGAAAGCCCTGAATTTTCTGCTTCTGCTCCTCATTTTTTAGGCTTTAACTCTTAAGTTAAAGCCCTTAAAACACTGATCAAATAGACTCCAGCTTGCAGCCAATCAAGTGCCTGTATTCAACGGTTTTGCCAAAAAGGTTTCCCTGGATGACCTGTTCTTGACCCTGGTTCAAACCCAAAGCTTTCTTGCTCCAGGTAAACAGCTGCTCCGTGTTTTGAACGGTTTCACTGTAATTCCTGTCAAGTTTCCCTAGCAAATCTTGAGTGCTTCCACATATGATTTACTTTGGCAAATTTTGACCCCTCAATTTTTCAACGTTTCTCCATGTTTCTCCATGTTTCTTTCAACATTTTGCAACTTCAAACCTGCTTGCTGCTTGTCCTTTTGCCTCTCCTAGTTGTTCTTGGCAAAATTTGCTCTTTTGCCCTTACGTTTTCTCTGTTCTTTTTCCAGCTTCTTTCTGGCTCATTTTCTTCTTAATTCTTCTTTCTAAATAAATTTATAGTTCTAACAAACTATATATTGTTTTTCCTCCTCTTTCTTTTTTATTTTTATTATATTAAATCCTTTTTTAATCATAATCAGGCAGTATTTAATTATTGTTTAACTTCTTCTTTTTATCTATTTTCCTCTCAAAAGACACTAAAATCAGCTCTTCCAGCCTCTGCATCCAGTTTGGCTAGTTCATCCTCTCAGCTCTTTAGTTCTTCAACACAAACTTCTGGTCCTTTGGCCATCCTGCTTTATGATCAGCTAGTTCTGCATCATAATCTTCTTGTCCTTCAACTTATCCTCAACCAGTTCCTTGACAAATCCTCACTAGGAACCCCCTTTTCTCCTTCTACACACTGAACCATATTTGTTCCCACAATTCAATATGAATTAACAGTAAGTCAACTAGCCTTCACTGTTATCAAACAGTCCCTCCTGCTAGTCTTCTCTGTTAATTCTGTGAACCACTTTGGTTCTTTATCTCAGTCCCCATTACCAGAACTTGTAGACCCAGGCATGAGTCTACATTGAACTGGCGTTTGACTGGGCCTTGCAAGTGGCAATCCACTTAGGCCATTCAACCATAGATCAATGTCTATGTGTTGTCTTTACTCACCCAGGTTATTAAATCTGTGCTTTCAGTTGCAGAGTAATCAGCTCCACTTCCCAGAGGCCTAATCACACCAGGTTTGGCAGCTTGCTTCCCCAAGTAAACTGCCTTGATGACACCTCTGAGCAAATCTATGACCTCCAATGCTCACTTTGGGTTCCCCCATAGCTCCCATAGGGGCATAAACAAGGACACCCTACCAGTCTGTTAGGTAGGATGCTTGCTCACAGACCTCCTGTAAGCGTATTGGGGTACATAAATCTCTCAAAGCTCTTTCCCTCCCTGGCAGCCCGCGTTACCTGTCAGGGGTCCAAAACCTACTCCCCCCCAGAAAGACAAAGCTCCCTGCTTGCTATCTCAGTATTCACCCTTCCGCAGCCAAAGTTCCCTGCAAGGTGAAGCACTATAGCCTAAAGCAGCCAATTCATTCTGCTGGGTGGAGGCAACATCTGCCTCTGGTAGTCCTACGTTATCTACCATCCAGGCCTTACTTACCCTAGTAGACCATGTTACCTACTAGGCTCACCCTACTTACCCCAAGTAGCCCTATGTTACCTACTAGCTTACAGCGTCACCAGCTAATCACACATTGTTACTCTTCAGAATATTGTCTTTATTTGAAGCCAAATTGACCCTTGCCTGAAAAACAGCACACATGTGGATCACCACATGAGGGCTTTGGGGAGGGCTTGGGAGTGGCCTTCTTTGATGAGACAGGCTTCTTATTGGTGGCTTTGGTGGGCTTAGAGGGACACTTGGTTCCTTTAGGCTGCTTAGAGGTGTTCTTGTCCTAAAATAATAAGTAAAATGGTTTAAAATAAAGCAATTTATTTAAAAAACAATCAAAACAACTTGAAAACATAATATATAAAAAGTAAACTTTATATGGCTTTTATTGGCATTTAAAAGGTAAAAAATACTTGTATTATTTTATTTTATTAAAGTTATAAATAACAAGAGAAAAAGTTAAGAGTTTTATGTGAAAGTATTAGCTTTATAAATACCTTTTATTTTAAAAATTAGAAAAATGAAATAGAAAAGTTAAAAATACAGCATGTTAAAATTTCAGATGATTTTATTATGTAAAACATTAAGTTTTATATTTGAGAAATGAAAAGTGTTGTCATTATGAGTGACAATTAGTAAAAAAAGCTGAATTCTCACTGTGAATTAGAAAAATTGTAGACATTATTTTTGAAAACATTATCATTATCAACATTTTTTTGAAAATTTACCATGTTTTTTCATAGTACGCTTAATTAGATTTACGTGGGCTAGCAAATATTAACTGCTTTCTGTGTGTTTTTGTTCACATAATAAAATCAGAAAAAAACATATGAAAATAAGTAAAAAAGTATCAAAGTTCTTTATTTCTTTATTGAAAATAATATTTGGGTAGTGGTAATATGATATTTTACTATTGCAAATATTCAAAAAAGTTAAGAAAGTTGTATTCAGTAATGAAAAAGGTAAAGTGTTGACAATGTCACTTACAACATTCTTTATATGAAGTGGCATATTAATTTAATCTTAATTGCGCCACTCTAATTTGCTTAACTCTACTCCAGCAGATGATCACAAGTAAATAGACAAAATTTCTGAGTGTTAGCATTATTTTCAATAATAAATTCTATAGTAAATTACATAGTAACTCATGCTTAAATTATTGGATCCCTGTTAGCCACCAATCCATTTATGTTATTAAAGCCGGAATAAGTACCACATATATATTTATAATGTTGCAACCAAGTTTCTGGACTTGCCTGCTAACATATATTAGATACACAGGGGGCGCTCAATGAGTCACCCCTTGACGTGTCTAATGACATGAACCAATCTGATGGGAATGTTGAATGGCGGGCACTTCCTCCTAATTAGGAGTGCTACCAATTTGACCTGCTGATCCCCGCACAAGTTATTCCTTGGCTTTGAACCTTACATGGAACACGCCACTATGCCACCCCCTTGTGACCTTGTGGCTTTCTCCATATGGTATATTAATTCCAATATTCTACAATAAACAATACCTTATTCTATTTACTCTTGTCCTTTCTATTGAACTGTTGTCTTCCCCAACTCAAATACTGAATCCTCATTGGTTCAGTTGTAACAATAAGATGAACATTCTAACAATCTACTGTATGTGCAGTGTCTTTTTCTATATATTAATTTACTAAAAAAATTTAAATACACACTTAACTTTTTTATTGTATATGTTTCATTTTTGTTATTAAAAATTAGTTTGGCTTAAAAAGTGTCAACATTGACACTTTTACGTCATGAAAACAAATAAAAAAATAAATTAATTTTTATTAGTAAACATAAAGTAAAAACTGGTTAAATCAAGTTTTTGATCAAGCTTAATATTAAATTGTGTCAAAATGACCACAATTTGGTAGGACACACCATTTTAAAAACGGCATCTTGAAAAACGCCATCTCAAATTTAATTCAAGATGGCGTTTTTTGTGTTAGTGATTTTGAATCACAAAAAAATAAAATAAAGAATAAAATAGTTAAAATTTACATATATCTTTATAATGTGGCATCTCAAATTTACGCCATCTTGTTCTGTCACTTCAAGTCAGATTAATTAAATCTTATTTTGCTAACTTTATTCACATATGAAAACACTTAGTGTGGGGCATGTTTACGCCATCTCAACTTTACATCATTTTGAATTACGCCATTTATCATTAACTAAAATAAGCTTATAACCAAACTAAAATAAAGTCTGTGGTATAGTGCCAGCAGATGTTCCTATAGTATTAATCTAAGACACTTATAATAGGAACAACTTAAATAGACGCCACTATGATAGTCCTTCTAGTGATTGTCATTGCTGGGTAAAAAAACCAGTTTTGTTATATGTAATTTATAACTTTATTATACATGGATACATTGATAAGGGCTTCATTAATAAAATATTTTAATAGTGATTTTAATATGGAAGGGGGTATTACGCCATTTTGATTTACATCACTTCAAAATCCACCAAGTTTCATATCACCCAATTGATTAAAGGCGCACAATGGATAGGGGAAAATAAGGGGAAATTACCTATGATGCCAGGCTACGCTATATTGATTCCCCCACCACAATTTTTGCTTTCCACTTTTTAAAAGCATAGTTTCACGCCAAAAACAATATTAATAAAAAATGTAAGAAAACATATGTAACTTTGCAAATATATATTTTTTGATCTCCTCTAAACAACTGGGTACTTTTTAACCCCAGTTGTATAAGCTAGTTTTTGAAATGTTCAAGTTTTACTCTTTGGCCTGGTTGAAGTAGCTCCACCGTAAATTTGTTAATTTAATATAAAAATGGTCAAAAACACTATGTTTTTGAGCTACTGCACCTCAATTACGTCACTTCAAAAACGCCATCTCAGGAGCAAGTTTTCAGTCAAAACTCAAAGTTTTGCCTACTTGCATTACTAATAAAAAATTATTTTTACAAAATAAAAAGCATTGAAATTTTGATAGTATATATTTTTTAATCTCCTCTACAATTCTATGTAAAAAAATTGATACTTTTATATTAAAACATTCTCATTTTTCTCTTTGAAAACAACCCCTAAATTGCTCATATTTTGATACTAATTCACTTTTAGATGCCTCCCAAGTCCATCAACAAAGCTGCGTTCAAGGCCTCCAAAGAAAAGACCACTCCTCCCAAGGCCAAGAAGGCCAAAACTACCCCTAAAAAGCAGCCTGCTAAAGGTAAAGCTCCTCCCAAGATACCTATGCCCTCACCAGAGCCTGAGGAAACAAGCCCAACCCCTCCCCATTCTTCATTTGTTTACTCCCCCTCTGATCCTCAAGAGAACTTGTTTAACTTCAATTGCCATTCTGACCCCACTTCAGAGCCTGAGGATGAAGAGGAGCAGGAGCCTGAGCCTGGTGCTCCTGCAGATGAGTCAATTGAGCTCTGGGATCTTAACTCTATCCACAATATATGCAACCAAAATGGCACTTTTGCTGTGCCAAAAACATACCCTATAAGCTATCCAATTATGACTAAGAAAGGGGGAGTTAGTTTTGTCTACAAGGGCTACAGCTTCAGCTGTAATGATAAGAAGAAGCCCATCCGCCAACATCACTTCAAATGTGATAACGTTGGCTGCTCAGCAAGGCTCACAACTTATGGATTCACCAGATTTAAGGCCTTTACTGTTAACCACAACTGCGCCAAGCCTTTCAATCCTCTCTATCAACTTATCTGCTGGTTTCTTTGCCAGGTGATCCCAACCACAAAGGATCAAACTGCAACTGAGGTTGTCAACAATGTGCTCCTCAATTTAAATGTCACCTAACTAG
Source organism: Entomophthora muscae (assembly GCA_014839935.2). Taxonomy (NCBI): domain Eukaryota; kingdom Fungi; phylum Entomophthoromycota; class Entomophthoromycetes; order Entomophthorales; family Entomophthoraceae; genus Entomophthora; species Entomophthora muscae. The sequence goes on from QTSX02000104.1 coordinate 54,553, forward strand.
CAATTGTTGGTGGCGCTTCAAAACTACAGAGATATCTCACTGACCAGAGATATGCTCTGAGCACTAAAGGTGTCAGTGCTACATTAATTGACCAGTTGATTCTAACTAAGGAGCAAAAGCTTCTACAGCATGAAGAGAGATTCCTCCTTTACAATGATGGGCAACATGCCCCAGAGCAGATCATCTGCTTTGCAACAAGCCAGGATCTTTGCAACCTTTTAAAATGCAAGACCTGGCTTGCAGATGGAACATTCTCCACCTGCCCAAAGCTCTTCAGCCAGCTTTGGAATATCCATGGACAGGTTGGCAATCTAGTTCTTCCCCTGGTCTTCTTTTTTCTCCCAAATAAGAAGCAGGAAACTTATGTCCAGGCTCTAACAATATTAAAGGCCACTTTGGATGAGATCCTCCCAACTATTGAAGAGGAGCCAAAGGAGACTATAGGGCGCAAGAAAAAGGCCCAGTCAGAGGAAGCCACCCCAATCAAGAAAAAGCCCAAAAGCCTTCCCTACCATAATTATATGGTAGTAGATTTTGAGCAGGCTCAGGCTAATGCTTTTATTAGAGTCTTCAAGAGCTCCCCTCAAGGATGCTACTTTCACTTCCGGCAGGCACTCTGCCGCCGCCTCCAAAAGGACTCTGCACTTCATGAGCTGGTCTACACTGAAGGCACAAAGGAAGCAAAGGACGTTTTTGATTGCTTTGCTGCCCTTGCCCTTGTGCAAAAGGAGGAGACAAATGCCTTCTACGACGCCCTCCTCTGCCATCCTTACATTATTGCCAACCAGGCAGCCTTTGTGCCCTTTATTGAGTATTTTGAAACTCAATGGGTTGGTATTTTTCAGGGAGCACGCCACATTAGAAAAGGCAGTGACTCAATCACATGGAACTGATTTAAGCAGGTAAAGGATGGTCTAATCAAGACCACCTCTTCTCTTGAAGGGTGGCATAGTAAATTTGCCACAAGGGTCCGGGTTCAGAAGCCCAAGTTCAAAAAAATCATGGTGCATCTCAAAACCCAACAGGCCATCTCTGCCTGCCTCTTTAAAACAGGCATGAAGACCAAGGGTGATTCCCCCAAGCAGACCAAAGCGGTGAAAAAGTATACAGAGATTAGCAAGGTGGTCCTTGCCTACTATCCCAAAGATAGCAAGCTTGAGCATCTCCAAGCTATCTCAGTTGCTCTTTCTACTAATATTTGAGCCCTTTTCTAATAAATTCTTCTTTATCTTCTCTCTTATTTCCTTTAATTTTATCATTATTTTTGACTTTTTTAGTATTTGGTACAATTGTATGCTTATTTTAAAGTATAGTTTATAGTTAAAATAGATGAAATTGGTTGTTTTTGGGTATATTTTAACTTTTGGGCTTTACGCAACTTTGTTGTTACTAACAACCCCATATTTTTATTGCAGATTTGGAATCCTGAGGCTTTTTAAGCCTAGAAATGTTTTTTGAATTTTTATTTTTGGGAATTTTTTGGGTAATTTTGGGGTTCAAATAATCTAAATTTTTAAAACTGTTTTTTCTTAGTCAAAATGCCGTAAATCAAAATGGCGTTTTTACTAGTAAATCAAGATAGCAGAAATTTGAGATGGCATATTTTGAGATGGCGTTTTTTGAGATGCTGTTTTTGAAATGGCGTGTCCTACCCACAATTTTGTTGTTTTTTTCTTGGTTTGCACCCCTGAACACTTTGAAAAAAAATTAAGCTAGCGCAACTAGCAAAAAACAGGAGATTTCAAGTTTTGAGTCAACAGTAACCATGTCAACAAAGTGCCAACATGGGTGCTATTGCCTCTTATAGCCCCACATCTAGAAACTGCTATCATGAATTAAAATAAAAAGAGTGTTATTCAAATACGGTTTTTTGAGTATAAAAACTTTTGATAAATACCCTAAAATATGCCTGTCAGGAATGCACTTGGTATAACTCCTGACAACAATCTATTGTTTGGTTTAAAAGAAGATAGCCTTTCTTCTTTGATGTCTTCTGAATCTCCTAAAATATTTAAGTTAGTTGGTAGTAACTGTTCATTTTTACCTGTTAATACTGGCTTCAATGTTGCTTCCAATGTTGATTATTCAACAACAGGGTTTGAACCTGGGCCTTCTTATGTCTGCAATGACTGTCAATTACTTAAAGAAACTGTTAGTTTTGCTAAAGACAAATCATTACCTTTGAATAGCAATTCCAGCCAATCAGCTGTTACGGCAATCCTTTCAATGGATTCTTTAAGCATTTCAATGACGCTGATGTTAGTTTTGACCTTGGTTTCTGTATGGCTTGACTGTTGTCCTCTGTTTTGGTTCCTAGTTCCTGCTCTCCTTCCCCAGTTTTAACTGGGGAATAGATGGGCATCTCCTGCTTTTCCCTGCTATGTTAGGGTTAATTTTCAAAGGGTTGTTTTAAGGAAACTGAGTTTAAGCATATTGGCTACAGTAACTTAAAATAATTCTAGTTCTAATTCTAACTGCACAGGATCTCCAAATTTCTCCATTTTCATCCCTATGGGGGATGATCTCCTTTATGTTACCTCCAATTTATATTTTACTATCATGCTATATAAGCTGGTAGGCTATGATCTTTTTATTTTTTCATTCAACAAAGTCTACATTCACCCACTGTGAATTATTTTTGCTTACCTTTTTACTTGACTTAAGCCTTTAAAATCCAAACCATGAGATTACCCAAGACTCCTCTTATGGAGTCTCTTAGGTATAAATGGTTATTTTGGATAGTCCTGCTGCTGATGGTGCTGGCCAGAACTTCAATGGGATTGCGCGCTGATTTGGGTACCACGCCAGAATCCCAATTCTTAGACAGCTCTTGGCGCCGTGTTATTCCTGGAGTTTGGTATACTGCGACACCCCTATCACACAACCCACCTGTACGCAAAGAGACCAAGAACTATGAATCCAAAACCCAGGTTCCCAAACCCCAAGTTCTCTGCCCTTTGGCTTTGGCTTTCTTACTGTGTTATTTAGGAGCATACTTCTTCTTGGAACGCTTCAACCCTCTGCTAGGCAGATACCAAGTATTTGGAGAATTATTCCATTTAGGCATGGTATCCTTGCCTGTGGGTTCTTTGGTCACTGGATTAAAGGCCTCTGCAATCATTCACTACCTAGGTAGATTGCTTCCTAGTGGGTGGGTGGGTGCCTGACAATGCCATCACAAAAAATGCCATCTAGAAAGACATCATCTGGAATCCCCTTAATTATTATGCTTTTTGTGGTAAATTGAGCCTTTCCATTATTAACTGGTAATAAAGTATGGTATTGATTTAAGACCCCATGTCAGGGATCCAGTTTTGGGCAGCCAGCCCATTGTTTCCAGGGGTGACCTGGGCCAGGTTTTTTGTGGGCAATGCCCACCACAAGAGGGGAGCTAACTTAAATAGGTAGGAGACAGACTTTACCACCCAGGACCATGGGCCGGCAGCAAGGATTATAGTGTCAATCACCCCTGTGAGGGTGATGTACACAATCCCAAACAGCTTGCCAGAATGGTCAGTTGGGAGGTTGGGTGAGGAAGTGGGCATAGGTTTTGGGGTCACAGGCGGTTCCATGGGCAGGTTGTAAGCAGGAAGATAGTTGAATTTCCATCTGAACAACTTGGGTATCAAAAATATCTATTGTCCTTGTTGATTGTATCTAACTGCAGATTGTATGCGGGCCAAAGGGTTGAGTTTGAGTATCTTTTCCAGGGTGTAGTCCTTGTATTCAGATTTCATAGGGTAGTCGGTAAAATAGACAGGTCTGAAGGATACACCAGGAGGACAGAAAACTGCAGGCAGTGGGGCAGGGGGTCCAGGAGATCTTGAACTGAATTGGTAGATAGCAAATACAAAATCAGACAATAGCTGTGTGAGCCAAAATAACATAATCTTTATTCAAAAATGGCAATAAGGTTTGAGTGCAGGATCTATAGGCATATATAGCATCCCCCTCCAAACTTAGTATTTCCCATAAGGGCTTCATCAATATATTGGGAAAAAGGTGAGTGGGTGGCCAGGAGGCCCGGGTGTAGGAGCGGCAAAATGGCACCTCAGCTGGATGTTCTCCATTGGTCAGAACGTCCAAATTGGTCACTTGATTTCCTTAATTTTTGGCTGTGGTCATAAGGTTGGGCCCAAAGTCCGGGTTTCTCCTTGGCAGTGGAGTTTGATTGGTTACTTGAGAGGACTTCAAGCTCATGAAGTTCACAGGGCCACCTTCTCTTCCTCCATTAGGAAATTCAAGAAACTCCTCCTCAGGAACCATCATAATTGAACCTGTACTGGTATTCTGACTTTGGGACTTAGCAGGGCCTTCAGCTTGCAGGGGCTTGATGTCAGGGCCCAGAGGGTCTTGACTGGTTTCCATCTGACTGAACTTAATATTTAAATCAAATTAAATTAAAACTTTTTTTTAAGGCTAACTTAGAATGATCACAAGGGGATTAAAGTGAGCAACACCTTTATATACCATTCCATTAGTTTCTTTAGAATCTTCCTAAAACTGCTAGACAGTCTTAGGGACTCTTCTGGTGGCATCAGGCTGGGGTTTTGGGGCATCTTCTGAACAGCATGACTCATGTTTCTTTGAAAAATCCCGCACATTGGACTTTGCATCTGTATTTTATCTAAAATTAGCACATATTGACTCTCCTGGTGTCTGGCTTCAAAATGCGTGTTTGTATGTCCAAATCCGTCCAGTGGCTCTGAGTTATGCTTGAATTAAGAAATGCATCAATTATTGTGCTTTGGTTGCATAATTATATCATTTTGCACTGGTTAGGAAGTTCGGCTGGCGGCCAAACTTTAAGAAGCCATAACTCATTGTCTATAGCAGCTAGGAGAGTCATCAAACTAGGATTAGGATTGTGGAGAACAGTAGAGTTTTCTCAAGGCATTTCTATAACACAATATGTGTCAGGGCGTTTCCTGACACTTGATCTCAGAAAAACGTAGACGGGTGGGCTCTCAGTCCATGGGGCCAGCGGCTGCAGGAATTTGGGTTCAGGGTTCAAATCTTGCCCTTGGGCCTAGGTTTTGAGGGGTAACAAATTGTCAATTCTGATACCCTACATAATAAATCAACTAAAATTAATACCACTTTGATATTACTATCTCCTTGTAAAACAGCCATTAAAAGCATCATTTTTAATATACTGGTTTTATTCCTTACCATAGAAGGATCTGTAATATTTGGGTTTAAACATTAAAAATTTGCATTAATGATTTTATATATGCAAGGGTGGTGACTCCATTAACTGGAACAACTATAATCAGATTAAGGACAGTGTGACCAAGACCACCTCATCACTTGAAGGTTGACATAATTAACTTTCCCACCTGGTTAAGGTAAACAAGCCCAGATTCAATGTGATTATCAACAAGCTGAAGATCAAGCATGCCCATGGGACCAGATATACTCCCAGGCCCTTAAAATCAAAGCTGCTATATCCAAGCATGCAGACCAGCAGGTCAAGTCTTCAAGTGTTACTAAGGAGAATTGGCCTATTACAGCAGAGAAGACTACCTTTCCCATCTCAAAGGCATTGTCAAGGCTCTTGGGCTAAAGCCTGATCAATTTAATCTTCCATTGAATACTTTACTTCCAAATATTTAATTGTCACTTTATTTTTAGTATATAGATGTAAACATAGGAACAATTCCAATATGGATATATCACAGTTTTGGGGTATATTGGCTTTGGAAATTTGTGCACTATGCTTGCTACTAGCTAACCCCACATTTTTATTGAAGATTGAAATTCTTGGATGATTTTGAATCTATCTATGTGTTTTATATATTAGGTTTGAGAACTATTTAGCCTGTTATTAATATTTCAAGTTATCAGGCACAGTTTAGCTGGTAATTTGAGATATGGTTTCTAGATGGCATTTTTGGACACATTTTCTAGATGGTGTTTTCTAGATGGTGTCTTTCTTGATTTTATATCTCACTAGCACATCTATGGGCGCCCCCTGTGTGTTGTGAGATACATTAGCAGGAAGGAAGTTAATATTGGTTGTAACACCTCCTTGCCCCTTCTTGTTGTACAGCATCAGGATAGGTACTTGTGGGAGATCTGGGAAGGTCTGCATGAAGAGTCTTTGTGTGGGAATGGTGCGGCAGAGGTGCAAGCAAAATCTGGAGTACCTTGTTGTTGTGATGAAAATTGCTGAATAGTATGATATTGTCTCCAAGTGGTGGGGAATCACTACCCAAATCCACATAGGGTTAATGATTAATCACTAAAGCAGCTTCAGAAACTGTTTTGTGAATTTTCCAAATGAGATACTAGGGTTAAGCAAAATGATTAACCCTAGCCAAAAGAGCCCAAGATAAATGGCCTGCAAGAGAATCAGTGTGTCTTCAGCATAAAATTCAGGACATTGGGACAAAACCAGAGTTTCAGTTTTGATTTTAGGAGGAACAACTCCAAGATTGGCAGGCATTGGATTAACATTTGGCAGAGGCAACAACATAGTACTAGCAACAGGGCCTCATCTTCCCGTAATAATCCAGCCAAGAATTAAATTGTAGGGAATATAGCACAGGAGGCCAACTACAGGATGCATTTGAAATAAAAGTTAGACCAAAGAATATTTGATTTTATTGAGTAAAATTTTGAGAGGACTCAACTCTTAAGAGTTGAAACAGTGAAAATTATTTAATATATATCAAAATTTGACTAATCAATACCGCCTGGATCCTGGGCTCCTATTCCTTTCACATTGTCAAGTGATTATCTGGTCCATTTTGCAAAGAATCCTTGAGTGATCAGCTTCTGATGACCATTCTGATTATTAAGATCATATTGGGTGACCCTCAAACTACGTCAATTATCATTTTCAGCTTAAAGGGGGGATTTGGATTCAACTGGCAAACTGGAGCAGCTATAACCCATTTTTAATTAACCGTTTGATTTAAGTCAGTTAAATTGGTCAATTTTGTTAGAAGTTTTCTGGCTTTTCAAGCTTTCCTACTTGGCCAAATGATTCCTGGCATTATGGAATTTACTGTGAAAGTTGTTTCCTTGGGTGTATTTGAGTTGATAGGTATTTTTGTTGTAGACAGCAGCTACCTTGAAGGGCCTGATATGGTAGGGCTCCAATTTGGCAGATTTAGGATTGAGGGTTAGACATAATCACCTTTGCCATACCTTGCTTTGAGGTGTCTAGTCCCTCTTAATCTGTTCTTGTTCTATGTTGCAGGCCTTTGCTTTTCATTGACTCAGGTATAAGGTTAGTTACAGGGGGAGGCTTCTTGGAAACCGTGGATTGTAATTTCCTTTGTTCTACCCCTGTCAAGCTGTCAGGGGTTCCAAAGGCCAAGGCGCTGGGGCTGAACCCAGTGCCCCTGTAAATCCTCACTTGTAAAATAAGTAGAGCAATGGGAAGATGTTTGTTCCAGGCAATATTTGGTTGCTGCTGAGATAGTTTGGCAATTAGGTGCACAAGAGAGCCATTTAGGTGTTATACACGTCCGTTGGCTTGAGGGTGGTATGGGTGGTCACTATTTGTTGGAGGGCAACTTGGCACAGAATGCCTTCATAATGTTTCCTGCAAGCTCTGCCCCTGTGTCAGGGACCCCTTTGAGAGGGAACAAGTTACTAATCTGATGAGCCAAGGCCCCTAAGTTGAGCCCTGACATAACTGAACCAATAGGAACCGTAACCATAGCCAGGTGACCAAAGTGTCTTAGAAATTTGAACTAATCTATCATTGAACTGAATCTACCCAGCAAGTAATAACCCACCAAATAAGATAACAGGTAGAAGGAGGCATTTGGTCTCGCCAAGGAAGGGTTGACTGATGGAGATGGATTTGTGGACCAGCTGTACTGGAACTTTCTTCTTCAGTGACCTTAGAGGTATTTAAACCAACTATTTACCAGAAACTCCTTCTGATGGGAATCATCAGGAAGAATTGTGCCAGTCTGTGATAGGAGTTGGATCCTCAAGAGCCAGTACCACAGAAAGGAAAAGAACTAAAAACCAGAACATGAATTGACTTCCTCACATGGTTTCAAAAAAAGGGGTGCAAGAGATAAATGTAGGCAAGCTTAGAGTAAACAAAATATCTTTATTGTTGGAACAAGTAAGAATGATAAATATTGCTCAATTAAATACCCTCAAAATAGAGGCTGAACATTTAAATGATTATTGTGGATAAGAGGGATTTACAGAGGGTTTTCATGATAGTTATAATTGAAACTAATACCTGTATGACCTGTTCCTCAACTTGGGGCTTAATGATAAGGTTTAAATGGTTGTGGCAGACAAGGAGGAAAGAACAAACCATAAGATCAGAGACAATCAAGCAGTTTAAATGCTTAATCCTTGGATAGATCAAGTAAAAAGTCCAGTCAAGATATGCATCCAGTGGATTCAAAAGCAAATAGGAAGAAGAAACCGGCTAATCAGGTTTTGAGTGGTAAGTGACGTGTCTTAATGATGTACTAATGTATTTGGAAACAGAACCAAAGTCAGAAGTGAAAGTTGAAATCAATGAATCAATATAAAAAGGTAATATAAGTTGATCAGTTGACTGTAAGTTAACATTTGGCTTGTTGTTAGGGTTCCAGGTTTGATCCCTGTCCTGCTTGAAACCCATGTTGTCCATATTATCAAAAGAATTTTTTTAACTGTTTGTGTTAGAGATTCACCTCTTGAATTATTCATACAATTAATGTAGTCAGGGAAGAACTCCCTGACACCCTGACAGTAATGAGACACTTGGGGTGTCCAAAGCATACCATGATCTCCTTGCCAATGAACCAGGTAATGGTGGTGGACATATGGTTGATGGTTGCCCATGATACATGTCAACATGTAAAGTAGTTGATTACTGTGATGATATATTTCTTGTCCAGCTTGTCCTCCAATAAGGGGCCAACAATGTCAAGAGCCCACAGTTTGAAGGGTTCCATGGCTTTGATAGGTAGGTTATAAAGTTACACCTCCCCCTTAGACCTCCACTTTAATTCCTGCCAAATGCTTGGGAATTTTTACCAAATTATTTTTAAATATTTATCTAAAAGGTTACTGAAAAAGCTCAAAAAGGGCCATCAATTTAATATTTTGGAATTATTCTGAAGATGCCCCCGCCAAAACCACCTAAGAGACACATCTGGTTAAATATCATGTGCAAGAGTGGCCAGGAGCAGTGATAAGTGCATCCAAAGCATATTCCTGATGTTAGTTGGTCTGGTTTTTTCTTTTTGACTATGTCCATTCAAAAATTTTCAAGATCTTCCTGCCTCAAGAAATGCATTTTTATCCACTCATATCATTGGTCAATTAGTTTGTGACATTCAACCTATCACCCCAATCCTATTCCATTCCATCCCTTAAATGAATGCAAGAGTTGTAAAAGACCTTGCTTCATCATTCTCTACTCTAATAAAGCTTTAAATTTATTAGTTTAATTTGGCCTTCTGGTTTTTCCTGTTGCTTTTGGTGTTCAGTTGATTCCTTCTCCCCTTTGACCTCCCAGTAATTGTTGGCAGCAACCTTTTGGTTATTGCTGAAACAAAAATTTTATTGTGGCTGAGAGCTTGGTTTTATTTCCTCTTAACCTTCTCCCCAATTCTCACATAGGTGTGGGGTTCCTGTTCACCAGTCCCCAAAGTGTGTCCTGGGTCATAGCCAGGGGTCCGGTTTGGAGGAGTTGTCATTCCCCAACAGTGGTGAGTGGTTGATCAGAATCTTGTACATGGCCTGCATAAGAGCAAACTCTTCCAGCACCTTCCCATTTACTAGGTAGGCGTCCCCACCATACACTTGTACTTCAGTGGGTGCTAGCCCTTCTGTGGGCCAATACCAAATCCTGTAACAGCCTAGTAAATTCATTTCCTATAAACTCCCTTCCCCTATCTGTCATCTTAAGATGCCTATTCACTTTTTCCCACTCCTCCTGGGCAGACTTACTGGAGGCAAATCTTCTACAACCTTAGCAATAGGTATCCTCCTCCCCTTGGCTAGGATAAAAGATATGGGGTAGCTTATAGATAGAGCTTGTATTTTTATCACAGAAAATTTGGGCAGGGGTTGTAATAGGCGTTTTATTCACAGTCAGAAGGAAGATCCCCCTAGAAACCTTCTGATATATGGCCTTGGGATGGGTAATAATGAGGGTTTGTGCCAGTACTTGGAGTCCTTCAACAATCTCTTGGGCTCCTTGTACTTGGTCTTGGGCTCCTGTGTTCTAATCTTGGGCTCCTGCGGTTTGTTCCTAGCTCTGGCTTCCTACTCTTGGTCTTTGGTCCTTCTGTAGCTTTTGTGGCCTTTGTAATCCACTTGATCCAGTCCCTGAAGAGTCTCATATAGCTCTCCTTTTTATAGCCCCTTGTTTCATACCAAAAACCTCTCTTAGAACTCTGGTTTTTCAAAGCTTAAACTATCCAGTTTTTCTCCTTCTATAATATATTAAACTTTATAACTTACTTTAGCCAATGAAAGCCCTGAATTTTCTGCTTCTGCTCCTCATTTTTAGGCTTTAACTCTTAAGTTAAAGCCCTCAAAACACTGATCAAATAAACTTTGGCTTGCAGCCAATCACACGCCTTGATTCAACTGTTTTGCCAAACAGTTTTCTCAAATGACTTGCTCTTTTATAGTTCAAACCTGAAGCTGTCTTGCTCCAGGTAAACACCTGCTCCGCTTTTCAAGCAGTTTTGCCATAATTCCTGTCACGTTTATCTGGAAAAGCTTGAGCGCTTTTGCCTATGTTTCACATAGGGAATTTTTGAACCCTCAATTCTTCAATGTTTCTCCAAGTTTCTCTGCATTTTCTTCATTGTTTTACGACTTTGAACTTGCCTGTTGCTCACCTTTTAGCCTCTCCTAGTTGTTCTTGGCAAATTTTGCTCATTTGCCCTCATAGTTTCTCTGTCCTGTTTCTGCCCTCTTTCTGGCTCCTTTCTGCTCAATTCAAGTCTAAATAAATTCTAGTTTAAACACTACAAATCATTTCTTTTTCTATTTCTTTTTCTTTTAGCATAATATGATAATTAATTCTTCTTTTTATATTATAATATTTGACAGTATTAAATCCTTGTTTAACTGCTTCTTTTCTTAATATTTCCTCCTCTAAGACACTAAAACCACCATTCCAGCCTTTTGTATCCAGTCTGACTAGTCCTTCAGCAACATCTTCTAGTCCTGCACTATAATCTTCTGCTTCTTCCATCAATTTTTCAACTACATCTTCCAGCTCTTCAAGTGAACCAGCCAACAGTCTATCTTAGTCAATAAACAACTCATTCTAGTCTTCAAACAGATTATTTCCATTGTTGTGAATCCTGCTATTCACCATGTGTCAATTTTGTCTTTGGTGGGCCATTTCAAAGACAAATCTCTTGCTTTTGCTTTTGCTTCTCAAAATTAGTTGATGACTGAATCATGAAATACAATTGTTTGATTTCTTGACTCTGTGCTTCTCACTTGCCCCACTCATGCTTGTGGCAAGTGATCCTACTGTCCTGGTATTGTTTTATGGTATCAACAACCACTATATATTCCTTTTCCTAATTCACCAATAAAATTAAGTCCTATTCACATTTTTGTCTTTGTGTCTTCAGTACTTCTGCACTTCTCTCTAGCCACAACTAGTAGAGATTATTCTTCCAGGGCCGCAAGGTAATTGCATAGCCTTCCCTGTCATCTAACTGAGACTTAGTAAGAATCCAATCCTAAGGTTGGGATTTCCCATAGTGTGTCTGTGCTGCGCCTCAGAACACAACAAAAATGGTGCTCACTACAGGGACTGTAAGCCCCTTTATTATCCCCTTTGCATCCACATTTTCAGGTCCTTTGCCTCCGCCTATACAAGAGCCAAGCTTACCTGAAATAACTAGCCCTCCTATTGAGAAAGATTTTACCAACCTCCCTATTATCCCTACTATACTGAACCTTGGGAATGGTCCCTGCCTAGTTGCTTACCCCATGGGTACCCCTGACTTAGAACAAGTCATGGCAGTAGCCCTTGGGATAGCCTGTGAAGGAGCCATCCCTTTTCCTTCAGCTGCAGTTCAGTCAAGTGGAATACTATGAATTGATTGTGGCTCCTCAAATTACACAGCATCTCCTCTCAGCAGCTGGCTCTGCTGAGCACTTACTATTGTCCTTTGTGCAGCCTGCCTTGGCCCACCATCAAATGGTGTTGGGGCTCCATGTCTAAGAGATCTTGTCTCTACAAGCAGCGGTTACTCATCACTGGGACCAGTTTACTGCCTACCAACAGTGGATTCATTCCCTGTTTTCCTTGGTATCTGACAATCAGCGCAACTCTGTTACCTCCCAGACCCGTTTGGTTAATTCTATTGAACAACTGTACCAGTCCATCCCCAAATACATGAGAGAGCGTCTACACAAGTTTCACCAGCTAGAACAACCCTGGCAATCTCAATTAGATTCTACCTTAAACGCTTATCTCACCAACTTTGAGCAACTTGTGCAGCAGCTCAATGCATTCAGCATGTATTCATTCAAGAAAATACACCAGGTAGCAGACTTTGCTGCTAATGACCTTAATGAACTAAGTACAGTGTTTGGTCAAGAGATAGCTGCCACTGCTGCTATAGCCAAACTCCAGAGTCAAGTGAATGAATTAGCTAATCCCAAGCCAGATGTTCCGCCCTCTCCCCCTTCTGATGACTTGTCAGATTGAGAGCAGAGAATATGAGACGCTATTTGAGAGCTACATACAACTACTCATAGTCAAGGACGTCCTGCTGAGGCACCTCAACCTGACCCACAGGTGCTTGAGTTGACTGCTCAAGTTGCAGAGCTACAGCAAGAACTTGCCACCCTAGGTGAGATGATGACAACTGCTGCTAGTCCAGTTGGGGTTGTTGAGAAAGATGTTTGCTACCCTGGCTTACCAGGAGCCCCTCAAATCTAATGCGCTAAGGAACTAATTGCCCTAGCTAACAAAGTGGATCAATTGAAGTGGGACCATACTGAATGGGATAGAGACATACAAGAGATGAGTGAATTAATTGACTCTGTGAACGACAGGTTTGCCCCTTGCCTCTCAGTGGGGCCATCTCTTACCTCTCAACTGCCTGAGCTCTCTACAGTAGTGACCACCCAAGGTCAAAGCCTAGATGTTACTGAACAACAGACCACTTAATCTGTCAATATGAGTGTCTGTGCTGTTGAGACCCTGACTACCCTTGAAGAGAGTGTTTGTCAACTGTGGGCTAGACAGCCCCCCTCTGAATCCAAAGCTGAGTTTTCCTCATGTATAAACGTACTTGATAGCAACAATGGTGGTCCAACTCCTGAAGCACATTTTAAGCCTACCTTTAAGCAAGTCTTTGACCCCAGAACCTCAAACATTGCAGCTTTACTAGCTATCTATGAAACTGCCATGAGATGAGCATCAGATGAGGTTAAGAAGGAACATATTCTGACCTGTCTACACCTGACTTTCCAGGAGGTGGTGGTGCCTGAACTCCCACCATTGAGATGTAGGAGGATATGAAGCAGCTTTTGATTGACAAGTTTGGTGGTGAACTTAGTCTTGAAGTAAAAAAGGACGCCTTTATGCACATTTCTTTCAAGCCTAAAGAGACGCTGGCTGAATTTGTGGATATGTTCTACATGGAAGGACAATAACTGATAACTAGCAGACAATTGACAGCGCACAAAGCTTACATGGTGTGCATCAAGCCCTCAAAGTTAACCAGCTTCTGTGTCTTCACTTCAAAGCCCATAAAGCTATGCTTTCTTCTATTAAGAGCATAAAGGCACTGTTGCAGACATGTGCCTTACCCATTCTGGAGCAGTCATTAGGGAAAGTTGAGCTGCTTCTAACTCTGGTTTGTCTTCCTGTGTTCCTTGCATTCTTATCATGAACTTTCAAAATCCTCCTCAACGCCAAGGTTGCAACAAATGTGGTCAGATAGGTCACCATTCTCAAGTCTGCACCAACCTGCAGGTTGAAGGAGCTGATCCAAAAGAGCAGGCGGGAAAAGAGCAGTCAACCTAGAGGCAGAGACGCTCTTGATTGACAATTCTTCCCAGTCTCTTTCCATCCCTCCCTCTATATCTGACTCCAAGCCTACTGATAATGAGGCTGCTCCTATCCTCCTATTATTCCACAATATCTCTGACAACTCTGACCTGGATGACTCTGATGCTGACTACGCTAATTCATATGGGTACTCTGTTCTGGCTGTTCCCAAAACCATTACAGTCCCCTACAAATTGCAATCAGGAAAGACTACAACTACCGCTAAGCCTTTTCCTGAAGCCAAAAAAGTTGTCTCTTGCCCTTACCTCACTCAAGCTAAGAGGTCCCCTGTGCTAGTGAAGTTGTCAGAAGAAGCTGCTGAGGTTGCTGACGCTGTCTTCAAGAATGTATCTGTTTTGCTCCCTCTCCAAGCTGTTTATAAGGATTTCCCATGGTTAAGATGCATGATTGAGAAGTGGGATAAGGAACTAGCAGAGGCTCAATATATCTTGGCTGTCCTTCCACCCTTTGGTTGCACTACCACTTGAGTAGAGATATCCGTACAAAAAGTGAAGATCAAGGCCGTTTTAGATATTGGCTTGCCAGTCAACGTTGTCTCCTCCAAGCTTGTAAAGAAACTCAAACTTGCCCCTGACCTTAATTATCACCAGTTGATGGCACGGCTGGACTGTCTATGACCCGCACCATAGGGGCATACTCCGCTCTACCCATGCAGTTTAGCAAGCTTCTTTTAGCTGCGCCAGCAGTTGTCTTGGAAAACAAGAGTTATGATCTCTTAGTTGGCACTCAATTCCTTAGGGAATATAATGGGATAATCAACTTAAAAGATGGCCATCACTCTATTTTGGGATATGAAGTCCCTCTGATCTTTGAAGAGCCGGTTAAAGTTCCCAGGAAACGTCTCAAGACATGTGCCTTGGAATATCCCACTGGGGTTTTCAATCTCAAATATTGCACCCACTCTTCAAATATGAAATGTCCACCCATGGCTTGTCCTGCGTCTGAGGGGATCCCTCTCCTAGCCACGTCCAGTGTCACCATCCCCCCTGACTCCCAGGCCATCCTAGACTACCAGATATCATATGAACTACCTGAACAAACCTTCTTGGAGTTGTACTCTCCCCCTTATTAGGGCGCAACACACCTTATCTCTGTCCTGGAATCCTAAATGTCTCCCATAAGGACCCTGTTCAATTGTCGGTAGCCAACCTGACTGCACTCCTCATGACTGTGTCTAGGGGGCAGGTTGTTGGATATGGCAAGTTGTTGGGAGCTCCTGATGTCCTGCCTATTAATCCCTTTGGCATGTTCCAAGATTTTAATCTACCTGAGGATGAACCCCAAGTCCTATCCTTGTTCACTGCGCAAGACTTTCCACAGCTGTCCCCTGTTCAACAGAAAGAGGTGCTAGACCTGCTAGACCAATCCTTCAACATCTTTGCTAAAGACAGTACTGACTATGGGTTAGCCAAAGATGTTATCCATCAGATTGACACTGGCAATGCCCCCCTTCTGTGCTAAACCATATTGCCGCAGCCGCGTGGAGGACGCCCAGGTATCTAAAGAGCTCAAACAACTGTTGGACGCTGGGCTGCTGGTACCTTCCCAAAGTCCTTGGGCATCCTCGCTACTCATCTTAAAGAAGAAAGATGGAGGTCATTGAATTGTGATGGACTACTGCCGCTTGAATTCTTTGACCAAGAAGGACTCATACCCCTTGCCGCATATTGATGATGCTCTCTGATGTCTTGGAGGCTCTAAGTTTTTCTCCGCAATGGGTATGGCATCTGGATACTGGCAAGTTACCTGTTGTCTGAGGATTGCCAATCAGCCGCGCTCATTACATCTTAAGGGCTTTTTGAGCCTAGTTGCATACCGCAGGGACTCTGCATGCCCCGGCCACCTTCCAAAGAGTCATGGACTCCATCCTCCACAACTTGAAGCTGTTATGCGTCCTAGTATATTTGGATGATATCACAGTTTTCAGTGCTACCTTCACCAATCACCTGGCTCATCTCAAAGAGGTTTTCATAAAGATTTGGGAAGCTGGCCTCAAACTAAAACCTTCCGAGTGCACCTTCTTCAAAGAGCGTCTTGAATTCTTGGGGCATGAAGTAACCCAGACAGGGATTTTCCCAATGACTAAGAAGGTTGAGGCCATTGACAAAATGCTTCCACCCACCAACCTGAAAGAGTTACAAGTCTTTCTAGGGATGATGGGCTACTATAGACAGTTTATCCTGACTTTGCCAATACTAGTGAACCTCTAGTCCAGCTGTTATGTAATGTCTCTTTCAAATGGACTGCCAGTCAGCAGCAAGCCTTTGAAACCCTTAAGCAAAAATTCAAAGAGGCGCCAATCCTAGTGTATCCTGACTATGATAAGGAGTTCATCCTATACACTGACGCTAGTGATCTTGCTATTGGGGCTATTCTGGCCCAACTAGATGACAAGAGTGTAGACCATCCTGTGGCTTACACTTCCTGCGTGCTAAAAAAGCATGAGAAGAATTATACTGTCACAGAGAAGAAGTGTCTTGCTGTGTTGCATGCAGTCAAACAGTTCCGCCACTACGTGTATGGTACTTATTTCACAGTTTTCACTGACCACGCTTTGCCTAAATGGTTACAACAACTCAAGGATCCAGAAGGGCGCCTAGCTAGATGAGCCCTACTCCTGAAAGGTTATGAATTCACTGTGCTTTATTGCCCTGGGATTCAACATCAGAACGCTGATGGGCTATCCAGAATGCCCGTTTTCACTTTACATCCTGGCAAGGCTGACCAGTTGTACAAACTAATTGGATACCCTTCTTCTTGGGAAAGCAAGACAGAAGAGGTCCAGCTGACCTTGCCCAAGCTATCCAAAGGTACCCTCATACGCAACAATCAGCTCTTCAAGAAAGTACGTGACCAATATCTGCCTTATGTACATCCCAGCCTGTGCCTCTTGTTGGTGTTGCAAGCTCATAAGAAGACTGGGCATGGAGGCATTGCCAAGACTTGTGACTGGCTTCAGAAGAATTACTTCTGGGAAAAACTTTGCCTGCTAATCCCAGACATCATAGCTAGTTGTTGCAACTTCCAGCTGCAGAGGCCTCAAGCTGTTGCCCACGAGTTCAAACTAGTTCCCCTTCAACATGCTTATCATACTGTCAGCATTGACGCAGTAGGTCCTCTCCCCCGCTCACGTTCTGGGTGTTGCTTTATCCTAATTGCTGTTGATCACTTCAGCAAGTGGGAAGAGGCTTGCCCTACAAAGGACATCACGGCTAAGACAACTGCTGCCTTCCTGTTACAAGATATTTTCTACCGCCATGGCTGTCCTCAAGTGTTGCTCTCAGATAATGGGACTAACTTCAATGCCAAGCTGGTAACCTCTGTTGTCAAAGCTTTGGGGTCCCACCAGTCCTTCTCTTCCCCCTACAATTATTCTACCAATGGGGCCGTTGAGCATTCAAATTCAACACTGGTTTCTATCATGAGGAAGCTCACCTACTCTGATGCTGCCAACTGGGACCTATACTTACCCGCTGCTCTCTTTGTGTATTGCCTTAGCAAACATTGTGTCACTGGGTGCTCCCCTTTTGCTATGCTGTATGGGCAAGAGCCTACTACCCCATTGCTCTTGGGGGCCCCCTGCTTTCCTCTGATAAGGCCATGAATCCTGACAACCACATCAAGGATCTAGTCAACTGCATAATTAATATACAGGCCACTGCCTACACTTCTGCATAAAAAACTAAGATGCTTGAGCTTTCTCCCAATAATGCTGGATGCTCCCCTGTCACAGTAGGTTCCATCATGCCGGGTATTATCTGCCCAATAAAGAAGGCTAAAAAGCTAGGAAACCTTTATCAAAATTGACTGAGTTAATGGATTTAAATCAAACAGTCAATTGGAAATGGGTTATGGCTGCTCCAGTCTGTCAGCTGAAACTGGTTCCCCCTTGCAAATTGACATTGATAAATTGGTATAATTTGAGGGTCACCTAATATGAGCTTGTCAATCAGCATGGTTGTCAGAAACTAGTCACACAAAGGTCCTTTGCAACCTGGACCAGATACTTACTTGACAATGTGGAAGGAATAGGAGGTCAAGGCTCAGGTGGTATTGCTTAGTCAGCTTTCTGATATATATTGAATCATTTTCACTGTTTCAACTCTAAGAGTTGAGTCCTCCCAAAATTTTACTCAATAAAAATCATTTATCCCAAGTTCTAATTTACTTTTTAAAAATGCATCCTGTGGTTGGGTTGTTACAATATATTCTGTACAATCTGATTCTCAACAGAATCATTTCTGGAAGATGGGGTCCTGCAGTTGGAACTTTGTTGTCAGTGCTGCCCAATGTTGATTTTGCGCTAACCAATTTTGCAGCTCCTCCCCATTCTTGAAACTGAAAATTGTGTTGCCTCCCAATGTCCAGAATTTTATTCTGAAGATTTGTTGATGTTGTATCAGGCCATTTATCTTGGGCTACTTTGGTTAGGATTAATTGTTCTGCTTAATCCTGGTATTACAATTGGAAATTTTACAAAAAGATATTTGAAGCTACGTTGGTGGTTAATCATTAATTCTATGTGGATTTGGGTGGTGATTTCCCATCACTTAGAAACGGCTTCATAATATTCTGCAATTTCTGTCACACCCCCTTGCCTGAATTTGATGTTGGTGATTGTGTTCTTTACTACCAACACAGAGTAGGTGGGCGCGCGCATAAGTTGGACACTCTGTGGATCAGCCCTTTAGAAGTGACTTTTAAAACAAGGGTCCAAATACACTGTAAAGCTCCTCTCCAGTGGACGTCCTTTTGCTCAAGTGCATGCCAAGTTCCTCCACAAGTACAACCCCCCTAAGGCCAATCTAGGAGAGGGCAATGTTGTTAATCCCGCTATTCACCATGTGTTGATTTTGCCTTTGGTGGGCCATTTTGAAGACAAATCTCTTGCTTTCACTTTTGTCTCTTGAAATGAGTTAATGACTGAATC
Organism: Entomophthora muscae; assembly: GCA_014839935.2. Taxonomy (NCBI): domain Eukaryota; kingdom Fungi; phylum Entomophthoromycota; class Entomophthoromycetes; order Entomophthorales; family Entomophthoraceae; genus Entomophthora; species Entomophthora muscae. The sequence goes on from QTSX02000104.1 coordinate 73,518, forward strand.
ATGAAATACAATTGTTTGGTTTCTTGACTCTGCGCATCTCACTTGCCCCACTCATGCTTGTGGCAAGTGATCCTATTATCCTGGTAGTATTTTGTGGTATCAACAACCACTATATATTCCTTTTCCTAATTTACTAATAAAATTAAGTTCTATTCACATTTTTGTCTTTGTGTCTTCAGTACTTCTGCGCCTCTCTCTAGCCACAACTAGTAGAGACTATTCTTCCAGGGCTTCAAGGTAATTGCATAGCCTTCCCTGTCATCTAACCAAGATATAGTACTAATTCAATCCTAAGGTTAGGATTTCCTGTTGTGTGTCTGTGCCACGCCTCAGAACACAACATCCATCATTAGTCCTCCAGCTACTCCTCACTAGGAACCACCTTGGTTCTACCTTCACAATGAACCCTTTCTGGTTCCAAACTTCAATATGAACCAACAGTCCCTCAACTAGTCTTTACTGTGATCAAACAGTCCTTCTTACTAGTTTTCTCTGCTGATCCTGTAAGCCATCTTGGTTCTTTATCTCAGTCCTTGTTACCAGAACCTGTAGACTCAGACATGAGTCTACATTAAACTGGTGTTTGATTGGGCCCTCACAAGTGGCAATCCACTTAGGACAATCAACCATAGATCATCAATGTCTATGCTGTTGTTTTTACTCACCCAGGTGATTAAATCTGGCTTTTGGTTGCAAAGTAATCAGCCTTACTTCCAAGAGGCCTGATCACACCAAGTTCTGCAGCTGCTTCCCTTAGCAAACCGCCTTGGTGACACCTCTGATAAAATCTATGCCCTCCAATGCTCACTTTGGGTTCTCCCCAAAGCTCCCATAGGGGCATAAACAAGGACACCCTACCAGTCTGTTAGTTAGGATGCTTGCTCATAGACCTCCTGTAAGCGTATCAGGGTACATAGAGCCCTCAAAGCTCTTCCCCTCCCTGGCAGCCCACACTACCCAACAGCAACTGCAGTAAGTTCAAATCCCTGGCACTTGACACCTTGTTGAGTACCAGGGAGTTGAGTGCCGCATATGTGAATATATTTCTATCTTTGGCTTAACTGATTTTAAGCTAATTTTTACTAGTAATTTAGGGGTTCAAAACCAAAAACCAAGGTTAAATTTACTCAAACTTGACTCTGTTTAATACCTTGGTTAGCTAAAATACCAATTTAAGGGGCAATTTATAAGTAAATTTACTAATAGAAATGAAAAAACCTGTGTTCAACACTCTAAAACAAAAAGTGACCCGTTCAACACTTTTTAAGCCAAACTTTAATTTTACTATAAAATAAATATGCACTTATATAAAATTTGTTATTTACTATTATATTTTTATTATTAGTGTCCATAGTTGTTAATTAGGCTCTCAAGTACCACTATACTGGATTTAGTGGTAAAGACATTAATCAAATACCCCACTTGGTTTACATTATGTCATTCCCAGGTTTGTGGATTAAGTGGTGCCACATAAATTAGGCCCAATTTATTAAGAGATTTCATATGTAATTTATAAAAAACTGGAAACTCAACTCCTTCTTTGTTTGACTCTATCTACTTGCCACCCAATCTGTTTTGGATTTAACTAATCAAAGGCTTGGAATTAAGGCAAAATTAATATGTGACACCTATGAACGCCACTCAACACTTGTCCACTTGACACTTTAACTTGGGGATTGGTACAGAGAGCTTCTTAACGTTTTAACTAACACTATGGTAAATAAGTCACTCCCAGCTCCTCACAGCATAAGTTAAACACTAATAAACACCTTCCTACTCATTTACCTTTTTGACTTATATTGCATTTTTTATTTTTGAGCATATGAAACTGCCTTTCTTTTGGGTTAACTTTCAAAACTGTTTTAAATTTAAGCAAGTTTTATATGTAAAAAACATAGTAAATTTGATTTTTCTGCTTAACTCCAGCATACTTGAAAGTGAGAAATCAGCTTTTCCCAGCTGATCAACAGTGCCAAACTTGACACTTTACTATTTTTTGAATTTTCAACTCCCAAAAAAAATTCCACATAATAATTTTTTTGCAATTATAATCTACTACTTTTCCTGCTACTCTCCATATAATTTTTATATATTTTTTGAGTTTTAATTATACTTTTACATTGATTTAGCACTAAGATGTTGTGCTGAACCTAACATCTTTTATGCTTTATCATAAATTCACTTATTTTCTATGTTTTAACCTTTATATCTATACTTTGAGTTTCTATTTTTCTTTTATTTACTTTGTTATCTTTTTTATTGATAAATAAAGCTTTATTTGCATACTTTTTATTTAACTTTTACTTTTCTTTACCTCTGTGTTTATATCTTTCATACTGTTATATATATAAAACTAAACTTTTCTTTAGCCAATATCATCCAAATCCAACAAGCCTACCAAGTGCCAAGCCTCCAAGGGCTCCAAGGAACCAACCATCACCCCTGAGCGTGTCAAGAAGCCTGCAAAGGCAAAGTCTCCAAATCCATCTCCCCCACCCCATCTCCTCCAGGTCCATCTCCTCCCACTCCTCCCCCCATCCGCCCTCATCTTCAACTTCCTCCCGCAATTCCTCAAATAAAAGTGATGACTCCCTCACTGACCACTCTTTTTACAAGTCAGAGTCTGACTCTGAACCCACCAAGGAGCGCCATACCAAGAGGTCAAAGGCTGCCAAGGAGCCCACCTCTTCTTCTGGTAAGAAAAAGGAGGCATCCAAGCAGGCCTCAAAGAACCCTTCCCCTCCCCCTCCTGATGGCTCTTCCCCCCTCCCTCATCTGATCCTTAAGATGAGCCTGAGGAGTACTCCAAGAAGTTCAAAGCTTCTGGTCACGTGGCTTGGGATCCACTGGCCATTCACAATATCTGCAATTTGGACAGAGAGTTCAAAGTTCCCAAGCGCTTCCCCTGTTTTTCCCCATCATGTCAGTAAAGGGAGGCCCTGGCTATGTTGCTGACAATTACATTTTTAACTGTAATAATCAAAAGCGTTCCACCAAGAGCAAGCACTTTATATGTGAGGATAAAAATTGTGAGGGCCAGCTAAACACAAGGGCTGGGAGCAAGTAACTGCTAAGAAGAGGGAGCACTCTTATGAGCCTCCCAATCATCTTATAGCCTGGATGCTAAAGTGGTACCTTGTCCAGGTGATCCCAACATCCTCTCACCTCTGGGCATCTGATCTGGCTATAAAGGCCATGCAGCATTTAAAAACCAATAATCTTAAGTTGGTACCAACCCAGGAACAGTTGGTTAAGTTCATAAGCAATAAGTGTATTGCTGCCAATCCCCCTCCCCCAAGGCCTCAGACGTCCTCTCAGAGCTTACGCTCAGCCACAAGCTCAAGCAGCTTCTGAGTGGGGAGCGCTTTCTCCTTCATGACAATGGGCTCAACAGCAATGACTGCATAATCTGCTATACCACTCAGAAGAACCTGCTGGAGTTAAAAAGGGCTTTAACCTGGATAGTTGATGGTACCTTTGCCACTTGCCCCCAGATGTTCAAACAGCTCTGGATGATCCATGCCCAGATTGACATCTGGGTGATTCCACTTGCTTTCTTCCTTATCCCTGGGGCCACCAAGGTCATTTACACCTGTACTTTATACATCCTTTACCAAACACTTTCCCTCCTTCCTGAAAACAACAATTCCAAGAAGACCCCCTCTATACCTGCACCAACCCTCCTGCCACTGACAAGGACCAGGCCACCCTGGACTTGGAGGAAAAGGTAAGGCTGAGAGCTCTGGGACCTCACATTTTCATCATGGGCTTTGAGCCTGCTCAGTTCAATGCATTTGAGCGGCTGTTCAGCAGGGAGGTGCAGGGGTGCCATTTTCACTTCTGTCAAGAAGTTGCTTGGAAAATGCAATCCCATTCTGAGCTAAGTAGGTTGAGCCAGAGGGACACTTTGGACACCTGCAAATTTGTGCTTGCACAATTTAGTGCCTTGGCTTTTTTAAAGCCAGAGCACACTGTGCAGGGATTCAAGGTTCTCTCAAAGGATCCTTACATAGTAAAGCACTTGGAGCTCAAGCCTTTCCTCAATTACTTCAAGCCCCAGTGGATTGGGAAGGTTGTCACGCAGAGGCAAGGCAAGGCCCACGCCAAGGCCAGTTGGAATGTTTACTGGGCGGTCATCAACAGGAAGCTCAAGACCACCTTGGCACTAGAGTCTTATCACAAGTATCTTAAGGTCAACTTTGGGCTTCATCCAAAGTTCAATAAGTTCTTCTTCCTCCTGCAGCATGAGCAAGAGAAAACCATCTCCAAGCTCAGAGATCTCGCCAACTGTGTCCCCCCCACCAAGCCTACAACCCGCTCCACCCTCTTCACCAAGGCCATCCAGGGTGTGGCCAAGCAAAAGTATAAGGCCTCTGATATTAAGTAGCAGCTTGAGCTTATTGCAACTGCCCTCCTGGAAGGGGCTAAAACAAAAAGGGGGAATAAGGATGAAGAGTAAACTTGCTTTCTTGCTTGGTTATATGGTTTTTACTTTTAACTTTCTAGCTTTAATTTTTACTTTTTAGTTTTGATCATTCAGTTTTTAGTTTCAACTTTTGTATTTTTCAATTTAATTAGATAGCTCTGATTGTTTTATGTATGAATGGCAAGTTTGAGATGAATAGTTATAGTTGAAAGTGATTGAAATATCTTGATTTTTGTTAATTTACTAGTAAAACATAGAGTATTCACATTTGTACTTATATGAACTATATCAAATAAATTTTAATATTTCTTCATATTTTTCGTAACTTCTATTTTTGTGCTTATGTTTATTCTTGGGTTATTGGATTTTTATTTGTTATGGTAATCAAAAATATTTTTATAATAAAGAGTGTAATTTACATAGTAAAATGAGAAATAGTTGCTTATTTCTCCTTATTCTCATTAGGTAAAATAAACTTTTTATTGCATTTGTTGAGTTTTCTGGGGTCAATTTAGTATACCATAGCTGTTTAGATTAATTTTTATATTAAAAGTTTTCAGTACATCAAGATCTGTTAATTGAAGAAGTGTTGATTTCCAGTTGTTGATCAGGGAAAATGCTGAATTCTCACTTTACTATAGTGTCAAGCACCAGGGAGTCAAACTTACCTCAGTTGCCTACCCAACAGGGGTCCAAAACTCACAGCCCTGGTAGGCAAGTCCCCTAACATGCTGACATACACCTCTACCCTGGCAGCCTGCGTTACCTGTCATGGTCTAAACATTTTCCAGCCTGAGTAGCAAACACCACCCATCAGGCTGGATCACTCCCTACCCCAAATAGCTAAAGTTTCCTTCTGAGCTATCTCATTCCTCACCCCAAGCAACCATAGTTCCCTGCTGGGTGAGGACCTCTAGCCCACAGCAGCCAATATCTACTTCTGGGTGGAGACAACATCTTCCCCTAGTAGTCTTTACACCTACTAGCTAGGCCTTACCTTCCCTAGTAGCCAACATTCCCTACTAGGCTTCTACCTGCCATAAACCAACAACACATGGACCATCTTTAGAAGAGCATCTTTATTTGAAGCCAAATCCACCCTTGCCTGAAAAACCGTTTACATGTGGGTTATCACAGTAAGACTGATTTGGGAGGAACAGGCTTGGATGTATTCTTTTCACATAGGACACACGTCTCAAGGAGGTCCAGGATGTCCTGGTGCATGCAGGGCCACCAGACCTTGAACTTCATGATTTTGAAGAGGTTATGTCCTCTGATATGACCCAAGATGCAGTGATAATTCAGGATAGTGTCTCCTTGTTGTGTGGTGGGAGTGTAAGGCTTCTTTTCACTTGTTTCTTCCTGGAGGCAGACATTGCCAGTGTCAGTGATGAACTGGCTTATGTTGACCTTCAGTTTGGAAATAGTCACCTAATTGAGGCCCTCATAATGGGTAGCCCCAGGACACAGGTAGAGCATTAGCCAATCTGGGTCCAAGCTATTTTCCCCGTTGAAGGACACTACATACAGCCTGGAGAGGGTGTCAGCTGTGACAAGTTCCTCTTCAGGCTTATATTTGATGCACAACTGGTAGGGGGACAGGCGCTTGACCCAGCCTGCCTGGCGTTGCGTTAAGTGTGACTGTGTATTAAAGTACTGGAGCAACTTGTGATCTGCATAGACGTGGGGTGGAAAGGTGGCACCTTACAGGTAACAGCGCCATTTCTTGATGCAGCGCACAATTTCCACTAACTTCTTGTCATGTATGGGATAGTATTGTTCTGATTCAGTGAGTTTTCTGGACTTTTAGGCTATATTAAAGAAAATGCCTTCATTAGTTTCCAACTGTTTACACCCCCTATGGCCCAATCTGAAGTGTCAGTTTCAAGTTCACACTAATGATTTCTGCTTGGAAAATGAAGAGTTGGTGCCTTTTTGAGCTTCTGCTTGATTTTCTAAAAGTCTTGGTCCTGCACTGGAGTCCATTGGAATTGTTGTTTGGTATTAAGCAATTCAGTAAGGGGTGCAATTAGTTACCCACAGTTGGGGATGAACTTTTTTATGTATTCAACCATTACCAGGAAGGTGTGTACCTGACCCACATTGATGGGAGATGTCATACAGGTGGTTGCTTTGATTTTGGCCTGGTTGGGTTTATTTCCTGGGCAGAGATTTTATGCCCCAGGAACAATAATTCTGATTGTGGGAACTTACACTTGGAGGATTTTAGCCTTCATCTGATGTTTGTAAAGGGTATTGAGGGTGGCACAGAGATGGTGGAGATGTGTTTCTTGTTCTTGACTGTATATAATAATGATATCTTGGTAGACTATAAGCACTTACCAACCAAGTCCTCAAAGGCCTTGTTAATGAGCATTGTAAAGGTGGATGGTGTTGTGTACTTGGGCGCGGTTAAGGGACACAATGTAACATTCTAACAATAGAATTGGGTTTGTACTAAGCCGTAGGTTAGTCTTCAGGGATGAATAGGGGATTTATCTTAAAGCCCTGGGAATGATGGTTATCATAAATCTCCTCTAGCTAAAATCAGGGAGATGGCGCCAAAGTACAAGGATAAACACAAAAAAAGAGTGTAAATAGAACTTAAACTTTATTGGATTAATCCAATTGATTTTTATATGGAAGTTTCTTTACCACAAAAAATTAGACAGACAGGTATGTCACTGGCCACTCTTGTGAGTGGATTGAGAATCACTAATGTCATCAGTTGAAATTTAAATGAGTCATTCACCCAATTTGGAGAAAACCCCAGTTTGAGTTGAGAAAGGGGACTGAATGCTTTTGCACTCAAAACGCGGCACCACTAAAGGCAAAACCAAAAGATCATGAATATTTTGTTTAAAATCATTGCTCCCCTCTATATTAGTCTTTGGAGGGGTATAATTATATAGAAGCGTGGTGTAGACTTATGCAAAGGGGCGTCCTGTGGATAGTAATTTAACAGTGTACTCAGCACCCTGTTTGAAGGTTACCTCAAGAGTACCAATCCAGAGGGAGTCCAATTTTGAGCTCTTTCTCCTACTCAGTGTTGCTAGTAGAGGACCATGTCTCCTACTTTAACTCTGGAATTGATTGCAGCCAGCATTGTCTTGGGTTAGTTCCATAGCCTTTGTTTTATAGGCAGAAACATGGACAGAAGCTTGAATATTAATCATGCAATTCACTGGGCCTTTGATGTTATCCTCAGGATTTGAGGCAGCATCAGAGGTAGAGAGCTGCATCTCTAAGAGAGAAGGTGTGGTAGTCTCTCTCTCATATAATATGGTAAAAGGAATTAGCCCAGTGATCCTGTGTTTGCTGAGGCAGTATTTAAACAGGGCAGCTGAAAAGTATAGATCCCAGTTGGCAGCATCTGAGTAAGTTATCTTCCTAACGATAGACACTAGAGTGGAATTGTCCCGCTCTAAGGCTCCATTGGTAGAGGGGTTGTATGCTGTAGGGAAGTATTGATGCATCTCTAGAGCTTCTACTACTGATGTCACTAAGCAGGGGTTAAAAATGGATCCATTGCCTGAGAGCAAAACTTGTGGGAAGCTGTGGCAATAGAAGATGTCTTGTAGGAGGAAAGCAACATTTGTCTTTGCAGTGATTTCTTTAGTGGGTCTAGCTTCTACCAATTTGATAAAATTACCCACAGCAATCAGTATGAACCAACATCCAGACCTTGAGTGGGGAAGAGGGCTTACTGTACAAATGCTAAATGTATGGAAGGCGTGCTGAGGAGGTACCAATTTGGACTTACAAGAGATAGTTTAAGGTTGTTTTAGTTGGCATTCATTACAACTAGCTATAATATTAGGGATCAACATGAGGAGGTTCTCTCAGTAGTAGTGCTTCTTAAGCCAATTTAAGGTCTTGGCTATCTCTCCATGCCAGGAATATTCCTGACAACAACCTTTTTGAAGACAGCATTTTGGCCACAATGGGTACCACAAGTCCAGAAAAAAAATGGCAGCATGTTACAATAACCAATGAGGGTTCATTATTTGGATTGGGGAAGACAAAGTCTAATAGAAAAGGACAGAATAATAAGAATAAGGTATTGTTTATTGTAGAATATTGTGATTAATATACCATATGGGGAAAGCCACAAGGCCACAAGGGGTGGCATAGTGGGAAATTCCATGTAAGGTTTGAAGTGAAGAATATTGTACGGGGATCAGCAAGTCAAATGGTAGCGCTCTAATTAGGATGGTCCTTCTTGTTTCCTCATTATCCTATTGTTGCGTCGGGGCACCTGCCCGCGCGCCAGCGTTCCCCTAATTGGGGAAACTGCCGCAAAAACAAAAAGGTTTGAAAAAAGAATTTTAAAAAACAAATATTTCAAAATTTGGATTTTATACCCCAGCTGCGGGTCGTGCAGCCAACTGCCAGCCAGCCAGCGGGGGACAGTACACCCCCACGGATGGGCCGTCTACCCCCACCAGATGGGGAAATTTACAAATTGGGAAATCCAAAAAGGCAATTTCCCCAAACCTAAAAATAGGGGAAAGTGCTGCCCAAATTTGAAACCTACTAAATTTGAATGCATGAAAGCAACCAAAAAGGCACCAAACCAATGCAAGTCAGAGAGTTTCAATTCATTGCCTGCACATACCCACCAATCTCACTCCCAAAAGGGAAATCCAGAAAAAACCAAGTGTTTGGGGTTCCCTGTTCAATTTTTTGCACTATTCATGCCCCACCAAGGATAATAGTATATAATAAAGCTCAATCACTTGATGATAGTTTGTGCTATCATTGAGCAAATCACCCCTCAATTGTTATCACATAAATCAACCAAAAATTTTCTCTTCAGAAAGTTAAAGACACTAAGCTTTGTCTTTCCTTCCCCAGGACTAAAAGATGAACCATCTTATCTTCTCAGCTGTCCTTACAGCATGCCTAGGAATTGGGGGCCATCAACACTATCAACTGCATGGGCCATTTAACAATCTATCTGGTGAGTACTTTTACAAGGATCTGGCACAGCTCAACTCCTCTGATCAGTACTCCTGGCTCACGCTGGTTTTGTCCCACTCCACTCAGTCCGTAGCTATATACATCTTTATATACTATGTACTCACGTATTTTGCTGGTAATTTTGGGCGTTACAACATACACAAAAAGGTCTTTTGATGGATGATGACAGTCTATCCCACTGTGACTGCGCTCACTGGGTTCCAAGTGACCAACTTAATACCTTAATTAGCTAAAATAATCCCCCAATTGTTGGGTCTTTACACTCTATATCCAATTTTGTTGTAAATGCCCATACCCATGCTTTTTCAATTTTGCCTTTGATGGGTTATTTTGAGGATGAATCTCTTTCTTTTGCCTTCACCCCTAAAATGAGTTGATTTCCAAAGATAGAAGTTCAGCTGTTTGTCTTCCTTGTCCTGTGCAACTCACTTTCCCCACTCATACCTGTGATGAGTAATCCTACCGTCTTGGTGGTGTTTTGTGGTATTGTCAACCACTATATATTCCATTTCTTATTCACCAATAAAAATTAAGTTATATTCACATTTTTGTCTTTGTGTCTCCAAGTACTTTGGCACCTCTCTACCCACATCTAGTAGATATTATTCCATCAGGGCCACAAGGTAATCACATAGCCTTCCCTTCCAACTAATCAAGGCTTAGTAAAAATCCAATCTTAATGTTAGAATTTCCTGTTATGTCTTTGCCGCGTCTCAGAACATGACATGCTTGTATTAACTGCCAAAGATACTGTCAAAACAGCAGACTCAACCTGCCAGCAAGGTTCCAAGTAAGCAGTTTTGTGACCCGCAATATGATTATCCAGTCACTTGGAGCCAGACTAGGAAGTCAACTTAAATTTTCAGATTTAACAACATGAACAAATGATGATCCCTTACAATGGAAACCTTGTTTTGGCGCTTGTCTCATCACTAGGATCAAGCCACCCCCTTCACCATCCTACTGTGTGATCTACACAATCATGTTCCTGTTATTCATGACTCACATTGACTATATAATCACTATCTCTCAATAAAGAATATTATCTAGTTTCTAAATATTTTCCCCCTTGTAACTCTGCTAAAACAGCACATTTATGACACTACCAATCAATTGGCTTTAATTTTTTGACAGAAAAGCAGGTTTATATCTAACTAGAGTGACAGAAAGCTAGTGTATTTTTTGTTGGATGACAGAAAATGATTGGCAGAACAAAAATTGACGGGACATCTGCCTGCCCTATGTGTCAGGGATTTCTCTCCTGACTACAGCAATCTGTTTTCAACTAGCAATCTTTTTAATCCAAAAATTGGGCTGTTAAAAGCCAACAAAGAACTTAATTTGGTACCAAGTAACTTTACAAAGGATCCAGACGGGATTCAAACTCTGGATCCCCTTGGAACCTTTATGTCAATGTTAGTGAAGATTTGAAATATTTTATTGCCTATTTACATTCAATCCATTGATTTGACATTTTCTATTTCTCTTGATCCTAAGTTAAGCAAGTTTAGTATATACAATGAAGACGTCACCAACTACTTGGGTTCTGATTGGCTGCTCTGCAAGCAGTTTTTTCTCTCATCTCCACTAAACACACAAGTGGTCCTTGACATTCTACTTGCAGCCCAAAACTAGACACACTCTTCTTCTTTCTGCACTTGCAGATCCAGGAATGGGTCTGTTTCCTCACTTGTGTCTCTTTCTTCTGCTCTTTGACATCCTTAACCAACCAGGTTAAGATATCACTTAGGAAGAACCTCTCAAAGGTTTATTTTTAAAAGAAACTTGGTTTTCTTACCTCTATGGTTTTAAATTCATTCTTACTTCATTTTTTATGTCACAAGCCATATTTAAGCAATCTTGATTCCCTTTTCTATCATTGCACCAACAATAAAGATCATCTTTCTATTTCAGCTTGCTTACATCTATCTTTGAATTCCTTTTTGAAGCCATGAAGGGAAGTTTTTGTGAATGCTGCCATTCACCATGTTTCAATTTTGCCTTCAATGTGGTTATTTTGAGGACAAATCTCTCTCTTTTGCTTTTGCCCTTCAAAATGAGTCTGGCTCCAAATTGGGAAATTCAGTTGTTTGGTTTCTTTATTCTGCACAACTCACTTGCCCCACTCATGCTTGTGGCAAGTGATCCTACCGTCCTGGTAGTGTTTTGTGGTATTGTCTACCACTATATATTACATTTCCTATTTTCAAATAAGAATAAGTTCTATTCACATTTTTGTCTTTGTGTCTTCATGTACTTTGGCGCTTTTCTAGTCACGTCTAGCAGAAATTATTTAATCAGGGTCACAAGGTAATCACATAGCTTTCCCTGCCGTTCTAACCAAGACTTAGTACAAATCCAATCCTAAGGTTAGGATTTCCTGTTGTGAGTTTGTACTGTGCCTCAGATCACAACAGAAATTATTTCCTTTTCTTGCTTCTAGCTCCTTTCTTGTCTGTGGTACTTCCTCTGGAAGGTCCAAACTGCACTAAAGACTGGCGTAACTCCTCACTTGATGACTCCCACCAAGAGGATCCCTTGGCTAATGAATGGTTTAAATATTCCTCAGGACACTGGGGAAGAAAGTTTCATTATGGCCGCTCCACAAAACTACCTCTGCCAGCCAAAACTTCCTTGGTTAGACCTAATGCATCTTTCTACTTGTTGATGTACTTGGTAGGGTATTACCCATTGGGAAGTTTCAGCTCTATGATGGGAAGGTTTGCATTCCTAGGACACTTTGGACACCTCACTATGGTCACTGTTCCTATTGGTTTGGTTATTGCAGGGCTTAACTTAGGGGGCCTTGGCTCACAAGATTTTGGACTTGTTCTCTTTTAAGTGGGTCCCTGATACTATGTCTCTGGGCTGATTTGTTACCCACAACTGTCATGTTATGCTGCACCTTTGTGAACCACAGCACAGGAAAGAGCTATACAGGCTTGTCAATGCACATAAGCTGACTATTCTTGTTGCCGCTCTGGGACCACATCTACCCCTGCCCAAAAAGATACCTGGAGACAATGGCCCTGGGGTACAAAAAGCCAGGCAAGACCAAGAGGATAAAGGGAAGGAATGGCAGAGAGAGGAGAAATACTGCTCCAGGGGGAAAGCTTTCAACTTTTTGGATGAGATATGTGGTGTAAACCACAATGCACATTAGTTGGAGCCAGGACTAAGGGCACTGGGTGTTGTCATGGAATTTGAACCATACCACACCTACCACATTGTAGGAACTGGTGCCTTTACTGGACCAAAACTTATGTGCCATGATTGGCTTTGCCTCTGTAAGGCAAGAAACGCTTAAGGTGATCCTGGACTACCTGTTCCCAATGCTCACCTGGATCAATATCAATCATGAGTCCCAGATGATCCCAAACTAGTTCCAGAGGCTCTGGTTTCTGGTACTCTGGGGGATGTTGCAGCATCTATGATTGCTTCTCTCAGGAAATCATTCCCCCAAGACTTGGCCGGTATAACAAATAATGGGTGGCGCTCCTGCCACACTACCAAGCTGTACGGAGATCAAAAATCTTTTGGATCCTAGGAGGGACATGGCTTGGCTAAGATTTGTGGCTGCTGTGACATACATGGGTGGTATATGGCTTGCATGATACTATATGATACTCTAAACCCATATCAATAAAGTACCATTCTCTTATTAATTTCCCCATTTATCTTGTTTTAGTTGCTTGCAAGAAGTATGTGCATGGCATTACCGTATGAAGCTTGTGCTAAATATCTTCCTTGCTGCTGCTAGGCTGCAAGAGTTACAAGCATCAGATCCCTTCCTATCCTTCACCCTTGCCCTGGGAGAGCAGGGGTTGGGCAGGACTTGTGGCACTTGTCTTCTGTTCCAAGCTTGAAGGTTAGATCAACTTTACATATTGTTGTGTTACTTTATAGGCCAACCATTGTAGTAAATGAGATTAGTGGAACAATAAGCTTCAAGATGGTTGTTGAAAATGGATCCTGTTAAGGATAGCTTCGGTAGTTTGATGTTTAAATGGTCATACAGAGAGGATCCAAATATAGGTGTTCCTATGAGAGGGGGGGCTAAACTAACTAAGTTTGGCTCCCATCCCAGCATGATGAACCACCAGGATGCCGCCCAGTGGAGTACTGGGATGGCTGCTTGGAGAGGGGACCAAAGAGAAGATGTGGGGGACAGCTGAGGAAAGTATTCATTAAGCCTCATCAACACTAACCCAGTGAACAACCAGGGCGTGCAGATGGGAGCAGGAGGCAACTTCACAGGTGCTTGGGGAGGTACTGATTTATTTCCCTCCAAGCTGGGGAGGGTAGACACTGGTGTCTCCTCCAATATGGGGGCAGGCACAGTGTACTGTAGATTCAGAACCTGAACGTAAAAATGCAGGATTGTCAAATCCTTGGTCCAAATTTTGAATCACTTTTGCGGGATGGCCTTTTTTAATTAAATTGATTTTGTTATATTTTTATTTGAATTTTTAAGAATTCAGGAACTTGTAGACACTTTGAAATTTTCAAGTTGAACTGCACATTTCCAATGGATAAAATGAATTAACTGGAATCAGATTTGAAGCGTTCAAATCCATGAGCCATTTTCATTAAGTTTACTATGTTTTTTGAAATTGCGGGATTGTCAAATCCAAGAACCAAATTTAAAATCACTTTTGAAAGCCACTAGTAAACTCAGGTATTAATTGCAGGAACTGGAATCCAAATTTATTATACAGTAAGCACACTAGGAAACACCAACTCAAATCCAGAAGCTCCACCATGACTAAAATCAAACTAAAAATTCAATCTCAATAACCATGTTTAGACATAAAAAGTGATTAAACTTTAAAATTATCCAAACTCAGGAAAGTATACAATATTATACACTTCAAATCACAGATATAGAAATTCTGTTACTATTCAAGGCTAAATCAAGAGACAACAACTACCCACAACTAAACTAATAAATCCAAATAAATACATATTGAATATAAATTATATTTTTTATTTTATTTTTATGGACCGTCAATTACATTCTCAACCAGCTCCTGCACCAGCCCACGGGGCAACCTGTCCACAAGGGCGTCCCAGAGGGTCCAAGAACAGACCCAGAACCCAACTCAAGGGGAGTCATACCAACACACAGGCCTCCCAATGTTTCATTGCCAGTCAACCACCTCCCACATCACAAGCCCAATCAACCAGCATGAATCCAAGACAGAAGCTGCTCTCAAGGCCTGCCACCAAATTCTCCTACACCAGGGCCACTGGGAACACTGAGGTTACTTACACCTCCACCGTGTACCCAGTTGTCATCCGGCCCCACACTCTTGATCCAAGAGTTGCCACTTCCTGCCCCTGCGTCTTTGACACCATCTATGAGCTGTTGACCACAATTAAGGAGCCATCTGTACCTGTTTTTTATGCTGCCATTGACAGCACCAGCAAGACCAAGCGTGATCCCACCTTCTACACAAATGTCCCTATCCCCTGTGTTGAGCCTGCCAACCAGGATGCCGCGTTACTTGTCAAGGGCCAGCGTCAGTTGACAGATAGTGAGCGTGAAGCTCTCCTCAACTGCTTGAATGGGGGAATGGAAGTTTAGGATATTTTGTCCCAATTTGGGGTCACAGCCAGATCTATTGGCTATATCAACATAAAGTACAGCAACACCAGGAAAATTGCCAAATCCACCAAGGCTAAGCGGCAGCCCAGCCTACTTCAACCCATGCACATCAATGCAATCAAGCAGTGGGTATCCAAGGATTGCCACCTGGGCTCAATTGCTGTCCAATCAATGCTGGTCACATAGTTTGGGCTTCATGTTTTCAAAATCCTTGTCTACAAAACAATGGTCAATTTAGGCTTCTTGTGGAAGGTTCTTGGAGCTTCTCTGTACAATAGGAACAGCAAAAAAACAATTGGGGATTGATACATTTATGCCAAGACCTATGTGGCTCTTAAGCAGACTGGTAATGTCCAGTTTTTTTACATCAATAAATTGTCGTTTTCCTCCTCACTCAGGTCTAGAAATGGGTGGGTTGAGAAGGGGTCCAAGGACAGTGTAGCCCATTGTGCAGCTGTCTTTTCCCAGACCTATTCAATGGTAGCGCTTCTGGGTCCTCAGGGGTTGGACCAATATCATATGATCAAGGGTTCCCACAATAGCAGTACTTTTCTCAATTTTCTCTGAGCCGTGAAGGAATACCTCCAGATCAATTACAGCGGCACAACCAACATTGTTGTGTTGGATAATTTTGGGCTCCACAAAGTGGATCTGGTTGTGTCCAAGTTCCCCCCCCCCCATCAACAAGAATAGCCATTCCTCCAACCACTGGCTTAATGATCTTCCAATAAGACTCCTCTTCCTCCCGCCATATTCCTCATTCCTAAATCCAATTGAGGAGGTCTTTGGGTGGATCAAAAATAAGGTGAAGAAAGGCCTCCCTCAGGACACCAAGGATCTCTTCATTATCTTGAGATTAGTCAATTTGCAATGCCACCTAATGTGGTGTCAGCTTTCTATGAGCACTTGGAATCCTTCCTTGCCAAAGCCCTTGCTTCCAAGCCAATTAGATAAATGGGTGTTCTGGGTTTATTTGTTTTTTTATTCATTCTGTTTTTATTAGGACTCAAAAATTATTAATTATATATAATGACATGACATTGAATTGTATTATAGACAAATAAAAATTAGTAAAAAAATACAATTAAAACTAATTATTCTAGATATAGAGCTGTGTATTTTTTATTATAATCCATCAAATAGTGTATTGACTGTAGAGTTAACAAATAAAAAATTAAAAAAATAATAGAAATAGATTAATTTTATTTAAATAATTGTGAACCCTTTTTAGTACCATTGACTTTTATTTTAAAAGCCACAGAGTTGACCTTGTGAGTCATCACCTGATCCTTAATATTTCAAAGCCACTATAGCCACACAACACAAAAACCAATGATTTTCATGTATCTCTTACTAATTAGTACTTATGACGTGGGTCAAGCATAGTAAATCTATTTATCAAACCATATTACAAGGGAAAGGTAATTTGAGTTCTAAACAATCACTTGGTTAGAACATAAGGGAAGCAGGCCTCTTGATGCGGATAAATTCAGTTCTTGATGTTTAACTATGTAATAAATGAACCTATACTCAACGAGCTAGTAAATAAAAACATTTTTAATTTTTTTTATTATTTGATGTGTTTGCAACTAAAACTAATGCCTTATAATATATTTAGATATATTAATATTATAATTTAAATATTAAAATTTAAATATTAATATCTAAATATTAAAATTTTAATACTTGAATTCTAAAACTTTAAATTTTAATATTTGAAATAAAAAAAATTAAAAAGTTAAATTGCAAGGGAATATAATTTGATAGGGAGATGCAAATTGCAAATGGAATGTGATTATTCCAGGTTATTATACCCCAAAATCAAATTTTCAGCTAGAGCGTCTAATTGGATCCACATACTCTTCTGTACGTGGTGGACAACCCTGAATACAATTGCTAGAGGGGTGGCACCCTGCACCCTGGTGGTTGCCAAACTCTTAATAAAAGGGAGGCAGGTCAGCAAAATGATCAGCAGATTCTTTTCAGGAGGCATGTAGTACCCATACAACAATGCCAATGAAAAAGGAGTTGTACAGGGCTTGCTTGACTGTCTTATACCCCCGCGGTGTCTTCTGGCGTTCTAGTATTAATTGGCATATATCAACTTGTATAGGTACATCCTCCAACTTTTTGATGTTAGTTTTTATAATGCAATGTAGTAGGATTCTTAGGTATACTGCGACGTGAATCCTTTACAAGGTATTTTTTTGGAGAACATGGACAATTTCTTGTACACTTGAACTAATCTGTTTACATAGGATGTTTGACTGAATTCAAATATTGTACCAGGAGGCGCCCAACTTGTATCTGCCCCCCATGCCTCTGCAAAAGAAATTAATAAAGGTTTAAACGTATTCACAAGGACTGTGTCTCCAACTTTATTTGATCATGCTTTGAATAATTCATTGAAAATTTCAGTTTTAAGATATTCAGTTCCTATTTGAAAGTTGGTTTTTATTAGGTTTTTTTCATATTCATTGATATTTGAAAAGGGATATTGTTGTATACTTTCATAAATATATTCATTGAAGTTTATTTTTGATATCCCCACAAATTTCAGTCATCTCTTTGAAGTTGATATTTGCTCCTATTTTGCATTCCTCTTTAATCCACAGCAAGCACCCCGCGGGTGGTAAATATTCCCTGGCTTTTGCTTCTATATTAGCAAAATTATTCATATTAATTTGAATTATTTTATTTAGTTCATTTTTATTTATTTGCTTTACAGGGGCTACCAGTGATTGGTAACCCTTGTGAAACCAACTCAGTGTGAAAGCTGCCACTTCTGCAACCTTGTCCCCATGCCTAGTTATAACTAAAGTAAATATAAGTAAAACATAAAAAGACTTACTGATTGTTTCCCCTGCGGCCCCCTCAACCACAGGCGCCCCTTCAGCAAAATTCATGAGTATTGGCTGATCTTCATTTGTTTTTATGGGCTTGATCTTCCTTATTTTCTGTGTTACTTGTGTTTCCTCTTGATTTTCATTAGTTGAATTTTCTTTGTTTTTTGTAGCTCTTCTGTTTCTTGATTGTGCTTCATTTGCATCTGTTTCCATTTGATTGGTTTTCTCTTCATTTGTGTTAATTTCCTTTGAGCTTTCACTTTCTTCCATCAATTTGATTTTTTGAGCATTCTTTCTGTTGGTTTTCACAAATTCCCACAACTTGTAATTTTCACTTTTGAAATCTAACCACTTTGAGTATTTCTTTTTGAAGATTTAAAACTGTTTTCTTGTGTTCTTTGTTGACTATTGTTCCCGGGCTATTTTTTGTGGTTTTGGTTTGCTGGACCAAGGCCCTTCCCTCATTTCCCAGTTGATTTACCACAATTTCCCTTGTGTTATGTTCAAGCTCAACAACCTTTTGGAGGGCTGACTCTAATTTGTTGATAAGGCTGTAGATATTTGACATTTTGTTTGAATTACATCAAAAAACTGGTTTTTATAGTACTACCTTCAACACATGAATATTTTTCATCATCAATAATAAATTAAATACCTATAAATGTGAGTATTGCATTAGAATATTGCAATTAGACATCAACTCTTGATATTTTGATATATTTACATAACTCAATGCATTTTGTTCAATAAAATTCATTGTAAACAAGGCCTTTTTAATTGTAATTTATTTAAATGGACTGTGTTTATATTAGAGAGCCATTAATGTTTAGTACAAATATTGATACATAATGCATTTTAAAGCCTGTATATTTACCAATTAGTAACAATTCTGTAAACTTCATAGTTGGTTTTTGTGAGAAATAATAATGTAATGGGTCAATAAATTACTGTTTATTATCATTAATTGGCTGATTTTCTTTGCTGTGGTAATGATGCAATTTCTGATATCTACACACTGGTTTCTAATTGGTTAGTTTCACATCCAATTGCATAGGCAATAGGAAATCAAGTTGCCACCCCAAGACCAGATGCTGTCAGTGTGGTGGCTTGTTTTCCTATTGCCTGTGCAATTGGATGTGAAACCAACCAATTGGAAACCAGTGTGTAGATATCAGAAAATGCACTATTGCCACAGCAAAGAAAATCAGCCAATTAATGATAATAAACAGTAATTTATTGATTCATTACATTATTATTTCTCACAAAAACCAACTATAAAGTTTACAGAATTGTTACTAATTGGTAAATATACAGGCTTTAAAATGCACTATGTATCAATATTTGTACTAAAAATTAATGGCTCTCTAATATAAACACAGTCCATTTAAATAAATTACAATTAAAAAGGCCTTGTTTACAATGAAATTTATTGAACAAAATGCATTGAGTTATGCACATATATCAAAATATCAAGAGTTGATGTCTAAGTGCAATATTCTAATGCAATATTTACATTTATAGGTCTTTAATTTATTATTGATGATGGAAAAATTCATTCTAATCATTTTATGTTATTCATAAAATGTACAACATTGTATTAATGATGGGACATGTTGATAATGTAAAAAGAAAATATTATTAATTATGAATTAGAAGATTTAATATTGACTTCAATAAGTTGTCACAAAGAAAAGTTTTATTTTACTGATCAAAGGACAAGAAGGGGAGTGAATGGGCAGAATGAACATTGCCTTCATCTGCGCCTGTGAAAGGGAAAGCATCAGAGATAGTGGGGAGGGAATGGGCGGCAGTTTGGAAGTCAGGGTTAGAAGGCAGGTGGCTTGATGGGGGGTTGGTGAGGCAGGGTTTGTTGACTGGGAAGGGGCAGCAAGAGCTGATTGCTTTAATTGCTCAAATTATCATTCTGTCACATATACTGGCTTGGCAAAACAGATGGACTGGCGTGGGGGGAGACAGGGGTCCTTTCTGGACTGATCACTATCACTTGTATAGAAGATTATTAGATCAGATAAATCCTGGACAAATATGGAGGGGAAAAGCTCATGCCCCTTATCAATTTGGGTGAACAGTTCATTGTATGTGGCAGGCTTTAAGCGCCCAAGAGCAAAACCAAAATTGTAGAGACATACATCTGCAAGATGCATGTCAGCGTGGTTGATGGGGTAGGACCAGCAGGTATGCCCCACAGCCCTGATTTCTTGGGTTGCCCATTCCAACTGCTCCATCTCGGCACTCAGTACAACTGTGTACACAGCATTTTGGGTAGGTCACTCCTCCCGCATGACCTTGAGCTCTGTCTGGTAGGCATACCCATCTGCTTTGTTTGACAAAGCGGAGTAATGATTGACACCCAATAGGGAAACTTCCAACAAAACCCCAACAAATTGATACAGGATTGGCCCACGCTTGTATATGTCAGATTGGATTGTGTTTCCCCAAAGTCTTGAATACTTGCCAAAATCTTGGAATATGATAAAAAATGATGTCATTACAGGCCCTCATTGCCCTTTCTTTGATAAAGTTAATGATTGTTGCATTGTAGGGGTTGGTATCCACCAAACTAGGGCCACTTAGAACCTGATTGGATAAGAGTCTGGCGGCAATCACAACTCTGTGCATCCACAAATTCACTATTCTCTTATTGGTGAAAATGCTGTGGAGTCCCAGTTGGAGACAAACCTGGACCAGGGGTATCCACAGGTCACGCTCCATAATAGTCACCATGAGGGGGTGGGCTTTTTCACCTTCAGTTGAAGAACAGGCACCTGTTGGAGTCTTCTTGGTAGGAGGTCCACAGTTGGCGTGGGCTTGCAGGGTTGCAGCCACAGTGGACTTTTCAAACCCCATTGCAGCTGCAATTTCCCCAAGTGACATAAGCTTCCCTTGCTTTTCAACCATTTCAAGAACAATCTCCATAGTGATCAATTTTCTTCTGCCTCTTGCAGGCTGATTGGCTGGGGGAGGGATGTATCCATCTTGGGAACTGGTCAATGCCATCTGATTGGCTGTTTTGGGATTCTGGGTGATTCCATGGCTCAAATGACTGGTTTCAGATGTCATTGTTGATACAGGATTTGGGTTGGCAGCTGCCTGTGCATGATGGGCAAACAGGGCCATGCTGGAAGTTGCAGGAGAAAGAGCACACTCCTGGGTGGTGCTTGCAGAGGGCCTGTGGGTTGGGAGTGGCCATAGACAGAAGCTTCACTGTTAAGAGACCCAGCATAGCCCTGCATGATTTTGTCAAGGCCAGGAAACAGCTCGTTGACTTGGTTAGTGTTGGAAGAAGACCAATAAAAATTTTATTATAATTTTAAACTCAAGAAGGGGAATTTATATTTTAGTCAATTTTATTGTTATATATGATAATTTTGTGAATATTATGATCTAAATTTTAGCCATCCTAAAATGGAATAGGGTGATTTTTGAGAATGCCTGTGCTTCCTAAAAAAATCAGCACAAATCCACTCTAGATCCTTTAACATTCTTTTTGAGATGCCCATAAATTATATTTATTTCAAATTCACCTCATTTTTGATTTGAAATTTGGTTCTTGGATTTGAAAATCCTGTAATTTCAGATTTGTTAAGTTTTACATGATGTCTATGATTTGTTTGAAATACAGGAAATATCAAATTGTACATTAAAATCCCTCATTTCTGATTCATGTATCCTGCATTTGTTTGCTGAGTTTTGTCTTTTGTTAGTTGAGTTATCTGCTCAAGGGATTCAAAATTTGCCAATTTAAATAAATCAAAAAAGTCAAATTAAATGGTTGATTTATTAAATATTTTGTTTTTCACTCATCTGAGTTGCCAGCAAAAGTAATTCAAAATTTGGACCAAGGATTTGACAATCCCGCATTTTTATGTTTAGTTTCTGAATTTACAGTAGTCAAAAGCATTAAAGCCCAAGTCCATGCAAGTTAAGCTCTTGACAATTGTCTCCCCTGAAATGAAAAGTTCACTGGGGAGGTGCAAGAGACTAGAGGGATTGTCTCCTACAAGGCAAGCAGAGGTGGAGAAGCAATATCATAGATCAGGGGAAGTTGTCCAGAGAAGAAGCAAGAAAGAAGCCAAGGAAAATACTACAAATTTCAGAGCAGGAAGGATCATAATTGTAAACTCCAGGAAATTTGGAATCTAAGAGTGCAATTTCTGGTCCTTAATGTTATAAAAACTATATTAGGTAGGGCAGCCACAAGAAAACCAGGGGCAACAGCAGTAGGTATTTGGAAGCCTTGACAACAGTCTTGGATGGCTTGGGCGGGCGTAAAGGTGAAAGCAGGTTCAAAATCAATAAAAACAAGAAAAATCTTAAAATAGAAGTAATATTTATATGATATTTTAAATTAAATCTAGAGTTTGAACAGTGAAATTGAAAGCAAAAAGAGAAGACACAATGACTAAGTGTTAAACCTGAGCTTAGAGACTTTGAAGAGATAACCAGGTTTGAAAGGGACTGTGAAAAGGTAAGGTTTAAAGTGGGAACAACTAACACTTTGTTTAGAATTAAGGCAGACTCTGAAATAGAGTCAGAAAACAAAAAAAACAGCAAAGTTTAGCACACTGTTTCCAGAATTTTAATAAGTTTTAAAATTGACAAGCAGGGGACACAAAATCCATATGCTTTGTTAAAAGGAGTGAGTTGCTACAGATTGGGTCACATGATCACTTGGATTACATCCATTTGGTTGGAAGAGAAATTTTGCTGGCCAAGATCAGGGGTGCTGGGGAGTTCCAAGGTAATTTCTGTGGCTCCATCTGATTGGCTGGATGGCATCCCAGAAATTTCAGATTCATTTGACTTCCAGGACTTTGATGTGGCGTCTTTTGATTGGGACTTTCTGATTGTTTTTAAAAGTGGGCAACACCATGCCAACAAATAATCCAAATTGATCAGTGTTTCTTCCCAGGGAGGGGATACCAAAGCTGGGGGATCCACAGGGTAGGCCAGGAAAAATCTCTCATCCACAGTGTGCGCCAAATCCCCTAAGGAATTAAGTGGCTTGGCTGTTATTTTTAGGCCTTTCTTGGTGCAACAGGGGAAAATAGTTCAATCCAAAGCCAAGGGTGGCAGTGAATTTACAGTTCCTATGGTTATAGCCCAACTATGTTTTACCTCTCAGCCCATGTGATCATTTAGGGTTTCCTTGCTCAATTTCTCTACTTGTTTCCCGGTATGAATCCAAGGCAGGGGTTCTTAAAGCTCTGCTGTAAACTGTGCTTACATTTTGTCACTTGCCAAGTTTAACTCCTAACCCAGTACACACCTTAGCTTATCACCTTGTGCCTCTATGGGCAAGACCTTGCAGTTGCATTAAAGGGTGCATTGGGAGATCTCACTTTGGAAGGGATAAGTTTTTTAAAGGTTTCTGTAAAGGATGCCAGGTAAATTTGGAGAACCTGGGGTATTTGTCAGCCTCTAGCTACCCCAATATAACAGCCACTGCTTTACTTACAATGGGAGTAACTGGAGGAGTCTTGTATTTTTGGAGTTTTTTTAAAGCATCTCATGGTGTTTTCAATTCCATAGCTTACCAAAAGCTTTGGTTCTGTTTGATATTGGGATGGCTGTATCTCTTCTGTTGCAACATCTTCAATTACTCCCTCTTGGGGAATTAACACCCTGAGTAAATCACCAAACAGCTCACCAAATGGTTCACCGCCCAGTCAATAAACTGGTGGCACCATTATCAGTTAATCATCTATGACGGGGATCACTCAATCCAGGTCCTAAATGGAACACAACTTGATTAAGCCTTGTGACTCAAGAGGAACATTCCTCAGATAAGCCCCATGATCTCCATGACGTACATGGATGGCATGTGGCTTGTCATGATACTATATATTATCATATATTCATACTCAATAAAGTATCATTCTCTTCTTAAATCTTCCCTTTATTTTGTTTATTATACTTCCCAGAAGTATAAACTTGATAGTGGTAGCACAGGTAGGTTATCCATAACTACCCAACTCAAAGGAAAAATTTCTCCCAAGAAAACAAAAACAATGTCACTCCCTAACGGCTGGAGAGATTACAAAGTAGGGCAAGACATTCTTGCAGACCTTGTCATCTACAATAACATCATTGTGCCCATTGATCAGTACAATGCTCTCAAAGCCTGCAGACTGTTTCCCATCACACCAACCACAACAGCGCCTCTGCAGCCTAAGATACCCAATATTGTGTTTCAAAGCCTGCACACCGCTGAAATTGGCGCCTTTGCAGGACTACGCCGCAAAAATGCCACCCTCTGGATCAACAGTACGCAAAGCAAGTTTGAACAAGTGGACTACCCTCAAAGACTTTGGGTCAGCAAGATTGCCCTTTGTGTCACAGGGACTGCTTCATGTTTTGTAACCAAATGGCTAGCCCAACACCCTGACCAGAAGGAAAATTGGAAAGTATTCAAGGCCGCATTCCTCAAAAAGTTCTCCATGAAGGATTCAGATGTAGTCATCATGACCGAGCTCCAAACTTTCAAAATGACAGGAACCATTGAAGAGTACATTGCGGCATATGAAGGACTATGTGACCGCACACTCAACACCATCAACTTCAATGAACCTGGGCTGTGCCTAGACTTCTACAATGGCCTTCCCACTCACATTAGACGTCAGTTTGATATGACTTGCTGCAAGAACCTTGAGGATGTATTCTTAGAGGGAAAACGTGCAGCTCAGAAGTCTGACAATCTACACGCCACCAACAAGCTCAAGGAAAACCCTGCAGCTAAGAGAGAACCTCACCCCAATAAGCAAAACAACTGAGTCAACAATACCCATCCTTGAACCAGGAATTGCACTGCACAAGTCAACCAGGCCAGCACCAAAGATACCAATGAGGAGGGAAAAGCTCAGGGGAGTGCTTAGGCAAGCTGCCCTCCCCCACTTCACAAGACTCATGCAGAGAACAGAACGTGGATTCAATCACCATGATCCAAGTTCCCTCCAGCAATCCTCTACTATTTGCCGCCCAAACTGGAAATAAACTCCTCACTTATCCTTTCTGCTTTCACAGATTCCAGGGCATAGCACTATTCAACACTAGAGCAGATCAATCTCTCATCAACAAGAGTTTTGCGGACCTCATAAAGCTACCTACCGCTTGAAGTAGCATAAAGAGGGTCATCTTGGCAGACAACCAAAGCACACCAGTTACCCATGAGGCAAAACCTTCCTGCGCCCAAATTGGAGATGTACAAACAACAATTAGTGGCCCTATCATACCAATCCCCAAATATGATGTCATACTTGGCCTGGACTGGATGAGAAAGACAAAACCTCATATTGACTGGGACAGTGCCACCCTCACCATACAGTGAGGAGAAGTCCATCACCATGTATACCCAACACATCTTGACACTCTCATGAGGGACCACGTATTTGTTAAAATCATGGAAACAGGAGATGAAACTGAACCCAGAAAAATCAATTGGAGTACTTGTATGTATGAGGTCATCCACTTCAAAAACACGGAAACTCAACACAAACAGACCCCAATTAAAAACTAGCTAGTCAGTGAATTCCCCTCTGTATTCCAAGAGACACTACCTGGGCTACCCCCTGATTGGGGTATACAACACAAAATTGACTTAAAAGGGAGTGTACCTAAAGCACAACCCATCTACTGCCTCACATCACAAGAAGACAACACCCTAAAGGCTTACCTTGATGAAGCACTCAAAAAAGGCCTCATCAGACCCTCAAAGTCACCCTTTGGTGCTGCTGTCTTCTTTATGGCAAAGAAAGACGGAGGACTCTGCCTGGTCACAGACTACAGGGCCCTTAACAAGGTCACAACTAAGAACAGGTATCCCCTGCCTCTAATTGATGACCTTTTTAATGCCCTGGGGGGTCCCAAATCTTCACAAAAATTGATTTGACAGCAGGTTACCACCAAATTTGCGTGAAACCTGAAGACATTCCAAAGACCACATTTCAAACTAAATACAGATCCTTTGAATGTGTCGTTCTCAATTTTGGCATGACAAACGCTCCCAGTACCTTTGTAACCTTCATGAATGAAGTATTCAAGGAAAACATTGGAAAAAGAGCAATCATCTACCTGAATGATATCATTATTTATAGTCCCAACCTGCAACAACACTGGGAAGACATCCGCGCAGTTCTCTGTACCCTGGAAGAAAACCAATTGATTGCCAAGCTGTTCAAATGTGAGTTCTTCTCAACTGAACTTTCATTCCTTGAACATATCATCAGCAATTATGGCATTAAACTGGATCCAGACAAGATACACACTATAACAGAGATGCCAGCTCCAAGGAACAAGAAAAAACTCCACACTTTCCTTGGAATGGTAGCCTATGTATGTAGGTTCATCCCTAACTGGGGCGCCCTAACAGCTCCCTTGTCAGCCATCACTGGGAAAACAACCAAATTTTTCTGGACACCCTTACGAGATCAACATTTCTGCCAACTGAAAGAATACATGGTTACTGCCCCTATCCTACAATACCTAAACCGTGAGGGTATCTATGAGCTAGAAACCAACGCCTCTGACTATGCCATAGGGGGGTCCTCTGTATCCAAACGGCCCAAAAGGACTTTTTTCCTGTGGCACATGAATCAAGGAAGATATTGGACAGCAAACAAAGATACCCATACATGAGAATAAATTGGTGGCCATCATACACTGCCTCATGAAGTGACAATGCTATCTGGAAGGAGGCCAAACATTTAAAGTACTCACCGACCACAAGTTGTTGATATTCTTTAAAACACAACAACACCTGTCAAGAAGACAAGCCAAATGGATGAGTTTCATACAGAGATACACCATGCAAATTGAATACAAGCCAGGCAAAGAGATGCTTACTGCAGACGCCCTATCAAGGCTATACAATAAAAACATCCTTCCCACTGATGGCAACCCCAACTGGCCCATGTTAATCATGGGGAATCTCCATGAAGGGTTCCCACCTGGCACACTAATGAACATACAAGAGAAAGTCCTCAAGAACAAACATCTGTTCAAAAATGTATATGGTACCCTTCACTGAATACTTCCAAATGGTGACAATGTACCCTACGTCCCGTCAACACAAAAGATTGACACAATCCTCTGATATCACAGAGACTTGGGACACACCCGTAGCAGAAACTTGCATGAATACCTCAAGACACGCTACTGGTGGCCCAAAATGCTAGATGATATCAGAGAAGTATTGGAGCAATGCAAAGTCTGTAAAAGTACGCCCACACCAAAGCACCACCCAAGTCAGTAGTACCTGTATCCATCACACAACCCTTCAAGGTATGATTGTTAGATATTGTGGGACCTATGCCCAGTGAAAGCAAAGGTAAGAAGTACATCATAACAGCTATTGACTATGCAACCAGATGGCCCGTAGCACAAGCAACAAAAGAACACAAAGGCAACAATGTGAGACAATTCATTGGCAAAGATTTCATAGCAAAGTTTGGAAAGCCTGACCTCTTAATCACAGACGGAGGCACTGAACTTAAAGCCAATGACACCAACATCTATCTTGCCAAAAACGGAAGCAAACATGTCACAGCCAGCCCATATCACCAACAAGCAAATGGACACGTAGAACAACTAAATGGCTCCCTAGTGGAAGCCCTCATTAAGTTATCTGCCAACAATTCAAGAGCCTGGGTTGATATGCTGCCAACTGCCCTTATGGTCTGCAGAACACGGGTCAACCGCAATATGGGCAAGAGCCCTTATGAACTCGTCTATGGTCAGAAACCCTCACTTGTCAGTACAACCACGGGTCCACGACTGCCACTTCCAAAAAAGATACCAGACAGTGATGACCCAAAAGTACTACAAGCCAGAAAAGACCAGGAAGAGATGGAATGCCAAAGGGTCTAGCAGGAAGCAATCCCATTACGACAAGAAAGGTTCCAAGTCGGAGACGAGATCTGGGTTGACAATCAAGGCCAACACAAACTAGACCCAGGACTACGCGGAGCCAGACATTGTCATGAAAGCTAAGCCCAATAACACCTACCTCATCAAAGGGATTGGAGCTTGAACTGAACTGAAACGTATGCACCACGACTGACTCTGCTTGTGTAAAGAAAGAACAGCCCAACGAAATTCAAGGCTCCCTGTGCCCAACACTAAACTGGATCAATACCAAGCCCGCATACCAGATACTCTCAAGAAAATTCCCAAGGCTCTGCCTTCCAGCACCCCAGGGGGAGATGTCGCAACATCTTCAATTACTCCCTCTTGGGGAATTAACACCCCGAGTAAATCACCGAACAGCTCACCGAATCGTTCACCGCCCAGTCAATAAACTGGTGGCACCATTATCAGTTAACCATCTATGACGGGGATTACTCAATCCAGATCCTAAGTGGAACACAACTTGATTAAGCCTTGTGACTCAAGAGGAACATTACTCAGATAAGCCCCATGATCTCCATGACGTACATGGATGGCATGTGGCTTGTCATGATACTATATATTATCCTAAATTCATACTCAATAAAGTATCATTCTCTTCTTAAATTTTCCCCTTATTTTTTTTATTATACTTCCCAGAAGTATAAACTTGACACTTCCCAGGCTTTTTTAAGAATAGAGCACACTATATATACCGCTGGGATGGGATAGTATGGGTAGGTCAACGAGGATCAACCCGATTTCCACTAGCCCTTCATTATCGATTTTAGATGGTTGGACCTTAGCTGGAAACGTATAGTTGGAATATGGCGTAAGTTCCAGCTGCTCTCAATGTTTAGAAGTTTGCCGATTAGGTGAGATTTAAGATAGAGGGATTTTTAGATAGAGGCGACCGATTGATGCAGATCAAGTTCGTGTTTATAAACCAGGACGGGAGGTTTCTTAAATTCGGTGATACGTGCTTAGGTAGATAAGGTGGCTTGTTTTTCGTAGAGTATACCATATATGCCCTTGTTATTAATCCTGATGAAAGCACTGTCTTCAGTTTATTAGATTATGTAATCTAGAGAAACTGTATATTGAGATGGCTTAGTCAAAGATGATATAGTACGTTTAAGCATATAGTTATCTTGACCAATGTATACTTTAATCCTTAAGGCTTGATTTGATCCAAGATTAGCTTCACTGCCCGACATTGTTATTGACAGATGGCTATTAAAAAGTACCCCAGGTGAACAAGGGCAGCTCAATAGTTTACCTTAAATCATTTTCCTTTAGCGATATGATGGAGTTCTGCAAGGGAAGCTCTACTTGAAATAGTTTAAAGTGTTTATGAACTTGACTTGGTCAGGTTCCAAGTTGATATGTAACATTGGCTAAATTTAGCTTACAGATTGATTATCAGATTGGCTAGACATTATGGAATCATGCCTAGGTAAGTTTTCCAGTAAAGTAAAACCAAGTATCAACTTAAGCCGGGCAAAATAAACCCACTCGAAATGAAAGCATGCATATGTTTCCGTGTACTTTTGGAAGGGAAATTCAAAGTTTGATTACACTGAGCTACACCTATACTCATTTTATTTAGAATTGTATGTTTGACCATATAGGTTGTCTTTGCAGTTTAGACGGTCCAAGAAAGATGTTGACCATTTTGAAGCTCCCTGGTTGCAATATACTTCAATTCCTGTGGATTAGATGTAATGAGTTGGGTACTGATAACACCTTGTTGATGATGTTTTGCCTAAAGTAATTTAAAACATTGTCCTGCAAGTAGCATTCCAGCTTAAATGGAAAATAAAGTTACACAGCTAGATTAGAGGCCATACAAATTTCATAACATTAACCAGAAAGCTCACAATGAACTCAAACACCGAGGATGCGCCATTTCAAATGCTGGCTCAAAGGCAAATTGTAATTTCTGGAATAAGAAACAACTGATCAAATGAAAGTATATCGAGAGTTGGAAGAGACCAAATTTCTTAATAGTTCGAAAAGCAAAGAGGGTGAGAGCCTAACTCCCAGGTAAAAAGTGCAAGCTGGTTTTTAGAATACGGCCAATCCGGAATATACGATCAAATTCCAGGCAAGATTAAACATCTTGTAT
Organism: Entomophthora muscae; assembly: GCA_014839935.2. Taxonomy (NCBI): domain Eukaryota; kingdom Fungi; phylum Entomophthoromycota; class Entomophthoromycetes; order Entomophthorales; family Entomophthoraceae; genus Entomophthora; species Entomophthora muscae. The sequence goes on from QTSX02000104.1 coordinate 103,412, forward strand.
ATTCTTAAATACCATGGCGATGAGAGAATTCGCGATCAACTTAAAATACACACCACGTTGTCATGACTTGCAATAGAATAATGAAGTGAAGATAATATAGCTCAGTGCCAAAGTTATTAAGGTCACTGGAAATGCACAGGACAGTTGTTGTTTCTCAAGAACCATTCCTGGATGCAGTTACGATGGAAGCAACACAGGCAGTTAAGGCGTGCTATCCGGTCTCCTAAATATTATTTAGTTTGGTTAAACATGGCTTCCTATATTATCAACTGTGATCCGAAATCAATCAAATTACCTTCGGAATATTCTTCCATGCAAATTGTACACTCTTGCTGGATAAGCGGGGAATCATTTTTAAGTGAAAAAACTAAAAGGCTGAGCAAAAGTAGAGGAAGAAAATACCTAAATAACGGGAGGAGTTGCGCGTGCCATCGAAAGAGTTTGTTTCAAGGCAGGAGTTTATATGGCTCTCTTGTTCCTTCTTTTCTTTACTTATATTTATTAGGCGGGTGGTACAAACTGGGCACTCGGTCAGAATACTACTTTGCGAATCAGTGCGTCTCATAGAAACCGGTACTTCGATGTGTGGGATTCTTGGGCCTGAGCGTATGATGTTATGGCACGGCTCACATACTCTTTGGGGCGTTGGAGCAGTTTCTTCCGGAACGGCGAAACCTGGTCCATCAAGCCTAAAGGAGAAATCATACATCTCTGCACGAGAAGAAGAACACTGATCACAGTAAATAAGACCACACCTCCTAAAAGGTCAGCAGCAAGAAAGAGTATTTTCTACCTGCAGTGATGTCGTCTTATAAATAAACTGAAGTTTTTGTGGCAAGAATGGCAAGAAGCTGTATCACTGTCACACTCCCATAGGTCATACGGTAATATGCGAGGGGCTGAAGAAATAGTGGAGTTAATTTGCCGAATAAAGACTGGCGAAGATAAAGAAAAATTGGTATTGCTGTAAAGGGGATCTGCTGATCGAGAAAGGCTTAAGTCGGCACAAGATTGAACAGTTGGTTCTTCCTGGAAATCTGGCTGGGGGGTTTGGTTCGTGCGGGAGGAGGTGGAAGGGGGGATGTTTTGGGGACTAGTAGAGTTTATAGTCAAGGGCGAAGTGTAGGTACTTTCATGAGAACTTGATTGGCTTCTTTCGGGACGGAGATCGAAATTGCTAGGCATCTGAGAAAAAAAACCAGGGTTAAGCATTTTACACGAACCACTAGTTCAAATGTTTCTAGTTGATAATAAAAAGAGGAGCTGGTTTCGAATACCAGTTCAAGTCCTTTAAGGAAGGCTGGTTGGAGACATGCAGTAGCAGTGAAAACTGAGTAGTCACTCAAACGTTTCAATTGTATTTCCCTTTTCACATTTATGGGTTTAAATCATACCACCTTTACGTTCCGCAGGCGACAGCAAATGAGTGCTTAGAAATCAGCAAGTCATAGTGGTTTAAACTATAAATTTATTACAGATGCCTGCAACTTAATTAACCTATTTCTTTCATGGCTTGGATTCCGCCTGGCCAAATAGTTAAACTATGCATGGTAGGAATTTATTGATTCCGGGTGAACTAATAAAGACAGTTGCTGAGCACATGAACCATTGGCCACTTTCAACTAGCAGATTACACTTTCCTGGGGATAATTGTATTATTCAGAAAATGAGGCATTGATCGGCGTCACACCCTCGTTTTACTAGCACATGTTGGAAATAGCTTCTTTTCCTTGAAGCCGAAGTAACTTAACATCCCTTCAAGTGGATCATATCAAGACGAATGCCGTAAATAAACATCAGCTTATGAACTCTTCCCCAGGAACGAATGTTCCACAGGCACATTATGCCACTTGCACAATAAGTCCCCTCCAGCCAACGTCTTAATTCACCATTTCCCTTGCCGCAAATGATCAAGCCACCTTAAGTCCGAAATCCTGTATTAAGCTCCATGGAATTAAGGCGCTTGGATTAACTTTATTTGTTGTCAAACTTAACATCACTTTTTGAACTGATATAGTGGCTTTTCAGGAGTCCGTTATGTAAGCTATTTCTTTATGCGGTGCGATTATGAAACATAGCCATACCGCCAATAATATTCCTTCCCGATTGGAAGAGTGTGCGATACCTTTTCTAATTATAACTATTGATGCTCAATCGTAGCCTTCGCATAGAGTTATCTAGGGCTGTGGCGACCCACCCCCGGACAAAGATCTTCTTTTTTCCGGCATTTTGGAAGATCAGATTTCAAATCAGCTTTAAATAGAAAATATATTACCTTCCACATGGGTCATTATTTTAGGGATTAGGCCATTTTCTAATGCACATGCTGCTCAAGTCGCAGCATAACAGTTCGATTTTGAAAAAGTAGCTAATTACATATTTTATATTTAAAACATTAATAACTCAATGAAAAATTAATATTTTTTCACACTGTAAACTATCAAAATGATGCTAATAATCTTATCTTTCTATTGGTGGAAAGATTTTAATGTGTATAATATTCTCAATATTAAAGCAAAAGTAATTTAAAAGAGTATAATCCAGATTTATTATATGATTATATCTAATGATATAAAGTAGATCACTTCAAAGCTAATAAATACTATTTTTTAATATACAACAGCTTTTTTTATTTGACGAAATTAAAGATAAGATTGAGAGCTTTATTTTCACATTTTATTTTATTTAAAAAGCTCAATTATTTAGGATTTTATGATAGTTTGAAGTTAGGGTGTTTTTATCACTGTTTAGATTGATTTTAAGGTTCAAGTGAGCTTCAAACCTCAAATTAAGCATTCTTTAAATGGAATTCTTTAGTATTTTATCATTTTAAAAATATGCGGAAGAGTTACAATTAACTGAATACATCATTTTAATTGATTTACATTGATTACAAAGAGGATGATGTAATAATAATGTTTAACTGCTTCACATGTATCACTTGTGCATGAAAACTGGGTATTTAATCAATTCTGCAAACATAAATTCAAGTTCAAACTATAATAAAAGCTATCACACCATTTCTTTCAGAATGGTGTCATTTAGCTTGGTATATAAGAGCTAAAGCATCACAAAGCTTCTAATCCAAAAGACCCCATTCAAAGGCCACATTCTGATCATAACTACTCCAACATTAAGGCGCATTTCAGAGATCTGACCTAATTACAGATTCAAAATACTACCATGTCCTCAGTTAAATTTACTTCTGCCATGCTACCCTTTTTTTCCTTGGAAGCTTCAACAAAAAGAGAGAGAATTACAATGTTAAAAAAGGCATTCCTCTTTATTGCTGGTGATGATCTTGATAATTTCATCAAGCACTTCCTTACTCAAACTGAATTTGGGAAAGCTCAGTTCCTGCCAACTATTTGAATTCAAGAAGACAATGAGTTCATTGAAAACTTAAAGGATCTCATGAAATCTTCTCCCCAAAAACATCTCCCAGCCTTGCGATCTCTGGTTACTTCCAGTTACTCTTTAAAAGAGCTTAATGATATGGGTTTTAATATAACCAAAAGTGAGTTTGAATACTCAAGAGAAATAAATAAAAATAAAAATGTAAGTTTAAACAAAAAAAGCCAAAAAAATAATAACTATTCATTAAAAAAAGAAATAACTAAAAAAATAATTAAAAAATTGCTGGAAAATTCTTTTGAAACAAGCCAGTTTACAAAAAAAGTACCTGAAATTTTTTATAAAGATATAGAAAAAGAGATGAGTAATTACTCAACTGAAATTAAATACTCTCTACTTAAAACAAAAAAAGAAATATATGAAAATATGAAAATAAAAAATGAAATTTTGGTTTCTGTTTCTACTTACTATAAATTAATCCCTAAAAATATAATAAAAAGTAAAAAACAAACTGATATGTGCAATATTTGTAATTTAAAAAATTCACTAGAAAAAAGAAGGAAGAATGTGAAAGTAAAAACTTGCCATTATCAGAATCTATAGACAATGACTTATAGACTATTAATCAGCACCAAGACTTTTAGTTTCATCAAAATTGTCAATATAAAAAGATATTAATGAATTAGATGATGAGTCTTGTGTTGTAGTTATAGATTATAAAGAAAACTTAAAGGTTGGAGGTGGTCCAATTGAGACCAATAATTGTTTTTATTCAAAAAAACCAATCTCATTATTAGGGTTTGCATTAGTTTTTAAGAAAAACAATAAAATTAAATATGAATATCATGATTTTTTGTCTCAAATATTATCACATGATTCTTTGTCTCAAATATTATCACATGATTCTTTATTTTCAGGTGAGTGTTTTATAAAAATTCTTAAATTAGATAGATTTAAAAAAATAAAAAAATAAAAGTATGGACTGATAATGGAAATCATTTTAGATCATATGAATTTTTATATTACTTATTTAAAGAGGCACCTAAATATATTAAGGGTTCTATAAAATATAATCGTATTGTGGAATGTCATGGAAAAAGCATTGTTGATGGTCGCTTTGGTGTAATATCAAAAACATTAAAAAAGAAAGAAAATCATTTTTATATTAAGAATATAAATGATATTAAAAATATTTTTGAGCAAGAAGAAAAAAGAAAAGAGTTATATAAATCAGCGCTATCAGGCCCAAATATTTCTCAAAAGTCATTCTTTTATATTTATGAGAGAAAAGTTAGGCCTATAAGGAAAGAGCTCAAAGTTAAAAATCTGCACATTAATCTTTCATATTTGATGAAAAATGGGAAGTTGTATACTTCACCTTTAATAATTGAAAGTTTCTCAGAATATCTTGAGATAACTTATCATTTGAAATCACATGATGATACCAGAGAAACAAAAATATCAGAAGATGCTAGTGGTGCACTAGGGCAAGTTCATGAAGTAGGGTAGCTTACTAGAGGGTGTATTTTAAATAGAGTTATCAGTCTTTCAAAAACAACAACATTTTTTTCTGAAACAAACTAAGAATATTTATGATGAGCCAAAGATAGGGTAATAGCATTTATAGCTTTAGGGCTGCTATTACTCTCCCATGCAACTCATCATAAATATTTTTGGTTTGTAGTTTGTAGTAGCACTTAAGATATTTTCAGTAATACTATAAGTTGCAATTTTCAATTCTAAAATTGATGATTTATTTTTAAAAAAAATCATCTAGGCCCAAGATCAATTAAAGTTTTGGAATTTGTTGATTGTATTTTAAGCTTTCTGAATAATTTGAATATAAATAATGCAATTAAGTTATAAAAGAATAAATCTGGCGCCTAGGCATAACAAGAAAAATAATGACCCATTTGTTTGAACCAAAGGTTCATAAAACTTTATTATCAAAAATGATAATATGGTCATCACCATACCACTGGGGCTTTTATACCATGGGTTTTTGATTTTTTGATTTTTGCAGGGTTCAGGTTTTCAGACAAGGCACTTTTGGGGCATGGATCTTGGCTTAGAGTCTTGAGGGCGGCAGATCCAGGTTGTGCCAGCTTCAGTGAATAGAAGTGGCAATGCTTTTTTCCGCCACCACTGTTCACTATGTCACCTGAGTAGTTCAATTGCACTACCCATTCTGGACAGAAGACTGGCAGTTGCTGGTGGTCATTGGCAGAGTTAACAGTAGGTTTTTTTAAACCTCCTTAAGGCAAGCTACAACCTCTGCATAGGTCCAGATCTTTGGTGGCGCAAGGTTGGCATCAATTTAGTGACCATTCAGGGAATTGTCCTTGGGAGACTGGCGGGCCTTGGTGTAACATGTCAACTCAGGTTTGCAATTTAGCAAGTGGGCGGGTTCCTGTCCACTTTGTTTGACTTGAGTAGTCTTTGGAGGGTCAGGGTTTGATTCCAGGGTTTCCAATGTTGATTTTGAAACTCCAGTATTGGCTCTTGGCAGGTTAGCAGTAGGTCCTTCCCCAACCTCTGTTAGCCAGGTTACATCTCCTTTGTAGGTATGGGTCTTCATTGGCACCAGTTTGGCAGCAGACTGGCAACTATTCAGGGAATCCTCTTTAGTAGGCTGGCGGGTTACAGAGTAATTTAACAATTTGAGCCTGTGAATTAACGGATTGGCGGGTCCTGGACTGTCCTGGAGGGTTTGATCCGCTTTCAGGGAACTGGGGTTCAGCTCTTGGGGTTTCAATTCAAGTACTGAAATGTCATTCATGACAGGGGAGATCTTTATGTATGGTTTTTTGTTGCAGGTAACTATCTCTGGTTTGTACCTGTATGTTAGTTCAAACAGTGGGTATCCTGTCCCTTGATTGGTGCAACCCAAAGTTGCTAATAATGAATTTTTCCTGTACAGTGGCCATTTGTCTTTGGCTTTGCCATCCATTATTTTCTCAAGGGTTCTGATAAGGCTGCTGTTCAGGCGTTCAACTCTGCTGTTGGCCTGTGGCCTGTAAGGCAAGGTTGTGAAATGTTTTATATTCTTTGCTTTTAGGTTGTTGCTTACCATGTGACCTGCTAACTCTTTTGCTCCATCAGTTATGATGTAGTCTGGAGTACCGTAGTTGGCTATGATTGCTTTGTTAATGAATTGATTTATTGTTTCTGCTTTGTGATTCTTTGTAGCCCAGAAGATAGGCCAGCATGTGGCAATGTAATACCCTTAAATTGCGGGTAACACTTGTAGCATGTACGGTAGCAGATTGGCAATTTGGAAATCTGTCAGGGCGGTGATGATGGGGTACACAGTCATCAGCCAGCGGAAGATCTTTGTGTGTACATTGAATCTTCCAAAGCTCCCGGCAAAGTAGGTGAGGACGTAGTAGATGGACATGTACATTGCAATAAAGAGTGTAGAATGGGGAGACACCAAGGGAGGCCAGGGTCAAGTCTGGGAGGAGTTCAGTTGGCCAGGGTTGTAGTATGGGTCATGACCTAGTCCATCTGGGGAGGGCCCAAAGAACTCTGGCCCTTGTTGGTAGCCTCCAATCCCAAGGCAAGCTGTTAGCACAGCTGTGAAGATGAGATGATTCATCTTCCTTGTATTGGAGGGTTGGTAGGGACTAATTGGCAAGTTAAATTTTTGTTGTAAGTTGAAATTTCACTTTTACTGAGGGTATTAATCTCAATAATAGCACAAGCTATTAATGAGAAGAGATCCTTTATTTATAGTGTTCCCCCACTTGCAAAATTTTGTAAGTGGGAGTAAAAGCAAGGGACTGGGGATCCCAGAAGTTTGGCCAAGGGAATTGGGAATTGGTTTTTGAAGGGATGGCCAAATCCTTGTTCTTGGGCAATCTGCTGGGGTGTTAGACAATTCTGCCTGGAGCCAATGATTTCCTCTGGGCATGTGGTCAGGTGGTGGCTACATCTCTTGGGACTTCCTAAATCTATTTTTGGGTTGGGAAGTCCAGTTTGGCTGGGGTCTAGGCTTAGGTAAGTGCTGTGGTCCTCCAAATCCCATTGGTTGGGGGTCAAATTATTTTTAACTTTTGAAACCAGATTTGCCCTTTCTTCTGACGGTTCAGAATTGGGATTGGTTCTTGAATTTTGAGTTTTTCCTTCTTCCTCAGGGCAGGAATTATCCCCAATATTTTCCCTTTTCATCAGGGATTTTTCTGATTGGTTGTCAGGCATGGTAGCTCCTGATTGGCTGGGGAATGGGGTCTGAGGCCCAGGTGGGTGGCTGGCCAGAGGCTGGCAGGCGGGCAAGGGGCTGGCGGCGGGCCTGCTGGTGCCATCCTGGGTAAGTAGGTGGCTGGCAGCTGGCTGGCTGGGTGCAGGGTGTCTGCGCGGTGGCAGCAGGCGCCTGCCTGGATGATAAATTATTCCAGTTTTCACAAAAACCCACTTTTCCCAAAAATTGATTTTTCTTTTCCCCTGATAATGGGGGAAATTCTTTATCAAATTCTGCCCCCTTACTTGGGCATTCCATTATTTGTTTCCAGCATTTCTTTTCAGTTAGAATCTGGTTTATGTCAGGAATATTCCTGATAGGCAAAGTCAATGGCTACAATTAGGAAACATTGTTTTGTATTGGTTTCTGGGAAGGGTCCCACTACGTCCATCCCCCACATCTTAAATGGTTCAGGGTCAGGTACTGGGTTAACTGTTGGCTGAGGAGCCTTGGTGCTGGTCTATTCCTCACACACTGTGCACTTTTTCAGAACATTAATTATGTCTTGTTTCAGATTGGGCTACCATATTATCTCTTTTAATGTGAGGTATAGGTTGTAGACTTTGTGTGTCCTAGTAGACAGTGATGTCTTAGAATGGTGTCAACTCTTTGTGCAAGTGGGATGTAGGGAACATGTTTGTCTTTAATGATTTGGTATACAGTGCCATTTGATACATGGAAATATTTTTCATTCCTTACTAGTGTATCATGGGTTAGTTGGTGTGTTGAGGAATCTTTTCCTTTTGTCTTGTACTCAGTGTTGTATAGGTTGGACCAGTCAGGGTCCAGGTGATCAGGGTGATCCTCTCTTGGGTGACATAGCCTAGAGAGAGCATCAGCTGTGACCAGCTCTGCCCCCTTTTTGTATTAGATGTCCAGGTTAAGCTGTTCAAGCAAGGACATCCATTTGGCTTGATACCATGCAAGTGCATTCTGAGGTTTGAAATAGATTAAGGATTTATGGTCAGTTAGCACTTGGACGTTTAAATATCCTTCTAGATAACATCTCCATTTCTTGCATGTGTGGTATATTACTAGCAATTCTTTATCGTGTATTGGGTACCTTTGCTCAGTGTTTGTTAGTTTTCTGCTTTTGTAACATACTGGCAGGAAGTCTTGCTGACCTGGCTGGCAGATGCATAGGACTGCGCCAATGGCAGTGTCTTTAGCATCCAACTCAAGCTTGTAGCACCTGTTGTTATTAGGGTATTATAAGATTGGTGCTTCAATCAAAGCTTGTTTTGTTAGTTGGAAATTCTTGTCATATTCTGGTGTCCAGATGAATTTCTTTTTGGCATTACCTTTGGTTAGGTCATTGATTGGTGTGATGAACTTTCCGCAGTCTTTGATATATTTCCTTAGGTAAGCTACCATTCCAAGAAAGCATCTTACTTTTTTCATGGAGGTGGGGCGTTGCATGCTATTTATGGCTTTTATTTTATCTGGGTCTGCTTTGATGTTACCGTCAGAGACAATGTGGCCCAAGAACAAGAGTTCCTTTTCCATAAATTGGCACTTACTAGGCTTTGTATAGAGTTTGTGCTTTGTGATTCAATTGAGTGTCTTGCAGACATACATGAGGTGTTCCTATTTTGTTTTTGAGAATATAATGATGTTATTGAGGTAGCATAATGTGTTCAAGAGTCCATTTAGCGCCTGGTTCATCATGGTGACAAATGTTGTAGGAGCATTTGTCATCCCAAAGTTCATTACTTTACATTCAAAAAACCTGAATTGTGTACAGAACACAGTCTTTGGTATCTCTTTCTCTTTTACTTCAACTTGATTATAGCCAGATGGGAATTCAATCTTTGAGAAAACGTTTGCTCCAGAGAGCCTTGCAAATAGGTCTTCTATAAGAGGAAGGGGGTATTTTTTTACTATACTTGCATTTAGTGCTCTGTAGTCAGTTACTAGGAAAAGGGATCCTTCTTTTTTCTTTACAAAGAAAACTGCTGCCCCCCACAGGGATTCAGACGGGCAAATGAATCATTTGGCTAGATTGTCCTCAATGTGGGTCTTGATTGTTTGGGTCTTCATGGGGGAGAGTCTGTAGAGGGGTGCCGGTTTAGGCATGGCTTTGCATAGGTTGATGTCATGCTTGACCTCCCGCTTGGGGGGGGGTAACTCTGTGAGTTCTTCCTTAAATACATGAGTGTATTTGTTTAGGAGTGCTGCAAGTTCTGGGCATTGTATTTTTTGTGTTTGTATGTTATTGAATTTGGTGTACCTCATTATGTGGAAGGTACTGTCTTTGGTTAGACATTCTGAGTTGTCTTGATTTATGACTTGGACAATTACTGTGTCCCTTAGGATGAGATTGTTAGGTTCTTTGAGAATGTTGAAATTGACTCTGTTGCGTTTGATGGTCATGGTTTTTGTCTTCCAACATATACTGGGGTTCACTTGGGTGAACCAGTCCATGCCTGCTACAATGTCATAGTTTATGTTGTTCATGAAAAGTCCTTTGATGGACGTTTGAATGCCTTGGAGGTTAATTCTGAAGAAAGTTGTTTTGCCTGCAAGTAGAACTTTTGATTTGTCTGCCATTCTGGCATATTTGAAGTTGGATTTGAAAACTGGTATTTTGTATTTGGTTACAAATGGTTTTCTAACCATGGTGTGTTGTGCACCAGAGTCAAATAGAATTTTATGTGTATGAAATTTATAAGTGCATGGGTAGACAAGAAGTTGTGAGCAATCTTTAATTTTTACGTTCATAAAAATGGGGGATTGCAGGACACGTGGGATGCAAGCAGCAAAGTTTGTGCCTTGGTACAATTTCTTGTCAGTTTGGGGGGAGAAAGGGGCACTTAGGCCTGTTCCACCTCCTCTTATCCCTGTTCCTCTGTTTTGAGACCTTTGAGGTCAGAGAATGTGGGGTCAGATTCATGGTGGGTTGCTATTTTGGCATTGTTTACTTCAGTGGTGTCCTCTTTCTTGGGACGGGAGCAGTTTGCACTTTGGCTATAATTGCCATTATTACAATTGGAGTTTCTGTTGCTATTATTAATGTTTTGGCGCTTGTTGCCATTGGAGTTTTCTCTACCATTGCCGTTTGAGGAGCAATTGCTGTTGTGTGCAGCATATTCCATGTTTGCACATTTTTCTGCGTGCTTGGCTTCTGCGATGAGCAAGGGCATGGAGGTGTTGGCCTCTGGACGGATGAGGGCAGCAACAGAGGGTTTCATTCTGTTGATTAATGATGCTCTAGTGTGCACGTTGTCAGCTTGTGCTGGATTTTGGATCTTGTGGTGTATTTCCTCAAATTCATTGGCGTAAGCTGTGATAGTGGTCTTCTGAGGAAGATTGCTGAGCTGTATTGCAATGTCTTGGAGGGATATAGTGACACAGAAATTGTGGGTGATGGCATATTTGAACTCTTCTCAGTTGTCAAGCTGGTTTTCAGTTTGTGAGCCAACCCAAGTAGCAAATCATTTAGCTGCAGCCTTGTATAGGCGCTTGTTGGCTTCCTGGACCCATTTTTTGTGGGGAATGCAGCTGGCGCAGAGTTTAGCAGCTGAGTGATCTAGCCAGTTGATGAAGTTTTCTTTGTTTTTACCAAAGAACTTGTTGATACCAATGTACTTGGTGTTGTTAAATTTTCCTGTGATAGGCGGTTGTGTGTTTTTTTATGGTTAGAGAGAGCAGCTGTATTGAATTATCTTGGCGCATGCTTTGGGCATGACCAGTCCTTTGAATACAGTGCATCCACTAGGTATATCTAATTGATGTGCTGGCGTAGAAGTACGTTTTCCAGGTGTCCTGGGATGTGGCCTGGTTGAGTACGTGAGCAAAGGTGGGCGGGTTCTGTTCAGTCATTTTCTCTTTCATTGGCATGGTCAAAAAACCGTGGCTGCTACCAGTGATAAGGAGCGCCTTTGGGGAAGCTTCAAATGTGGAATTAAGAAGAGAAGAAGTATATTTATTGAATAATACTTTAGACTTATATAGCTTTAGCTGTGGCAGAGATTTTAGTTAGATCAAAAATAGGGGTTGGTCATGTGCAGGATGGATTCAAGTTGCTGGATACCTGGACAGTCATGTGATATTGGTTTGTTGCCATTTCTGGTATGTCAAATGGTATATTGAAAAGGCACCAAATTGGGCAATGACTGGATGTTAAGTGGGATGGCAGTAGCCAGAATACTTGTACATCCAGCTCCTTGACACATATTGGGAAATTTTCTCTATTCAACTCTTAAGAGTTAAGCCCTCTCTAAACTGCTAATAAACCAAATATTCTCCTGATCTAACTTTATTTTAATGATTTATCCAGTAGCCGGTCTACTCTGCTGCATCCCATATAGCTTGATCTTAAGTTGAGTTATTACTGGGAGATGGAGCCCTTCCCTGAGTACTTTGTTGTTGGCGCCATCTAACCTTACTCTGATGTCTCAGAATCTTGGTGTATTCCCTGCTGAATCTGAAACTGAGACAGTTGCACCTTCTCAATGTCCGGATTTCTCCACAGAAGACACTTTAATTCTTTATCAGGCCATATATCTAGGGCTCTTTTGGTTTGTTTTAAGGATTGTGCTAAACCCCAGTATATCTTTTGGAAATTTTACCAAACAGTATTTGAAGCTTTGGTTGAGGTTAATCATCAACTCTATGTTGATTTGGGTGGTTATTCCCCACCACATGATGACCTTGTCTTAAAATCTGTTGATTTCTGTTGCACTTGGAGGTCAGGTAAAAGCTTATAGCACCACTATTGATGGTGTCTGTAAGCTGACCAAATACTAAGCACAAGGAGGCCACATCATCAAGATTTATCTGAGAGCAATAAGTAACACTTTCAGGGCACAAGGGCTCCCAACTCTGATCCATTTAAACTATAGTCTAAGAGAAGTCCTTTATTTATTATTCAGACCAAGAATGATCATAATGGGGAAAAGAGAACTAGATTCTTTTTATACAATTTGAATTGGTCTTTGAGATTCTTCTAGATTATTCCTGAAGGTCCTTGTCTCTCTATCTGGGGGGTCATGCTAAAAGTTTGATACATCAGCTGACTAATTATAATCATATTTTTTTGGACAGATTTGAATTTCACGCTTTTCCTCAGTTGGTCATCTAAAAATACTTTGGCAGGATTTCCCTCATCTGGGGCTTTCATCTGAGCATAATAACGTCCAAAACTGATCACTGGAAGCTGAGATATGCTTGGATTTGCCCGCTCACTAATTGCTGCTTGTCTTGATTTGAAATCCAATCTTGCAACCATTTTGAGACATGTTGACAGGGTTTTCAAACTCAGCTTTTTAAATCGCCATAACTTTTGATCTAGGGTACCTAGGGGGATCATTAAGGTGGCTTTCTGACAGCAAGAGATAGTTTTATCAATCCAAGCTTTTAAAGCGTGACTTTTTAAAGCTACCATGTTATGGCAGGCCATGCCAAACACTATCCCTAACAAACTACAGTAGTATTTTGGTATTTTTCATTGCATTAAACATCTTACCTCATGATCCATTTATTTAAATATCTTCTCATCTAGTTTTTAATAACAAGGCTATTAGAATTTTTATTATCATTATAGAAGACTCCTGGAAACCTTCCTCCTCTTGATGAAATAGTCCCCAAAGTCTGTAAAATTGGTGTGAACTCATTGATGCAGCTGATTCTCTGGCTTTGAACCAAATTAAAGTCTTCTTGTACCTGTGCTTTATAATATGCTGTGCCTTTTAATATTTCCTCTCCAAAGGTTATTGTTTAAGAGTGAACATGCACCCTCTTCTCCTGATTGGTAATGGCATCCTTATTTGGGAGCATGTCCCTCATTTGTTTGACTACAACTGTAAGAATTGAGGGAAGGTTAGAGAGGAATAAAACCATGCTTGTAACCATAATGAATTGAGGTTCCAGCAACAACCAAATGGTTGCTGATAAAAATTCCTGGGAGGCCAAAGGGGGATGGAACCAACAGAACCTGTAGAGCAACAGGTAAAATCAAATGGTTAAATTTCACTAACAAATTTTGAACTTTATTGGAGTAGAGAATGGTGAAGCAAGGTCTCTTACAACTCTTGCAGCCATTTAAGGGGGGGGATTGGGGTGGGGGACCAAATGTCACCAAATTAATTGACCAATTATATGAGGGAATATGAGTGCGTTTCTCAAGGCAGGAAAATATTGACAAATTTTGAATGGACAGAATCAAAAAGAAAATCTGGCTCAACTAAAAAGTGAGGAACCTGCTTTTGACACAATTACCACTGCTCCCGGCTGCTCTTGAACATGATATTTTACCAGGGGTGTCTCTTGGATGGGTTAGGTGGTAACACTTTTAGAATAATTCTGCAGGTATTATTTTGTGGACTTTTCTTGAGCTTTTTCAGTAACTTTTTGGATAAATATTCAAACACAACTTGGTAGAAATTCTCAAGCATTTGGCAGGAATTGGAGAAGAGGCACAAGGGGGAGGCGTAACTTTACAACAACAAGCTCTCACTCTACTTCACCCTAAAATATTTGACTTCTTGAAGAAAGAAGAAATTCCTGCCAATCCCCACCTCTTGTGTCAGGAATATTCCTGACAACACCTTGCATCAGGATAAACTTTTGTCTGCAATCAAGCTCAAAGAGCAAAATAAAAAATTGCAGCAGTTCCCCCTGATTGGGGAAACTGCTACAAAACGCCAGGCCAAAGATTAAAAAGTTAAAAAATGTGATTTCAAGGAAGACAGGTTTTATACCCTGGCTGCCGGCCGCACACTGCCAGCCAGCTGGTGGGGGACAGCGCACCCCCCACAGCAGGGCCGTCCACCCCCACTGAATGGGAAAATTGCTCAATGGGGAACCCCAAAAAGGCAATTTCCACAAACCCAAAAGGAGGAGGAACTGCTGCCCAAATTTGGAATCTACCAAATTTGGGAGGGGCTGACAAGATGCCCAACACAACCATTCCTGCATTAACTGCAGAAGTCAAATTTGGATGAATGAAAACATCCAATGATACACCAAACCAATGCAATCCCAGAAGTAATAATTCATTGCCTGCACACCACTTCCATTTCCCCTCCCAAAAGGGAATTCCAGACAACACCAAGTGTTTGGGGTTCCCTATCCAGTGTTTTGCACTATTCATGCCCCACAAGAATGATAGTATTTAATAAAGCCAAATCACTTGATGATAGTTTGTGCTATCATTGAGTGAAATTACCCATCAATAGTATCACATAAATCAATCCAAACTTTAACTACAAGAAGTTAAAACAAGACACTAAGCTTTGTTTTCCCTTCCCCAGGATCAGAAGATGAATCATCTAATCTTCTCAGCTGTCCTCAAAGCCTGCCTAGGGATTGGGGGCCACCAATATAACCACCAGCATGGGCCATTCAAAAAACCACCTGGAGAGTATTACTTTAAAGAGACAGTGCAGCTAAACTCCTCCAAGCAGTACTCCTGGCCCATGCTGGTATTGCCCCACTCCACCCAGTCCGTAGCCATATATACCTGTATATACTATGTACTCATGTATTTTGCCAGTAATTTTGGACGCTATAACATGCACACCAAAGTCTTTCAATTGATGAAGACGGTCTATCCAATTGTGACGGTGCTCACAAGCTTCCAAGTCGCCAACTTGGTCTCTTATTTTGCTAAAATCTCCCCCAATTGTTGGGTCTTTACACTTGTGTGGTATCTCAGTCAGTATGGCTCAAGATTCTTCTGCTGCTATAAAATAAGATGGCAAGCTGAACTATTTAAAGAAAAATGATGAGGGGAGATTAAACAAATCATTGGTTGCTTCAAAAGTACCAAGCCAAATTTGGAGGTTGGGTGGATGAAATTTGCACCAAAATTGGTATAGCAGAATACCGACATGCCAACTGAGATGAAGAATAGCATTTTCAAAGGAAAATCAAAGAAATACATCAAGGGGGAAGGTTGATACAGAGCTAGCTAGGGCACTGCCAGAGTCTCCATATCAAGAGTCAAGAAGGAGGAAGTTAAGCAATCAACAACTGGGGCCAGAGGGCAAGTTTCTTAGGTTGAAAGTGCATAAATCAAAAATGGGACCCCCAAAAGTACAGTAGTTTTAAAAGCTATGGCAACAAGCAAAAATACTTCAGATTTAAACAGAATCCAAGTTGCGCAAGATTCAGGATTCAAATAATTTAAATATTTCTGGTTAATAAATGAACTGTCAAACCAAAAACAAAATTTCACTAATCCATTATACAAAAT
>QTSX02000104.1:119212-285903 GCA_014839935.2 Entomophthora muscae
GGGAGGAAGAGAAGGCGCAAATTTGCTGTGGATAATTGCTGGGGGCCCACAGCAATGCTGGTGTCAATTGATGTAAATTCTTCAAGAATGTCAGCCACTTTGTGGAGACCAACGTTGTCCAACACAATGACATTGGTGAAGCCCAGGCTTGTGCGCCTCAGGTGCTCCTGGACCAATTGGAGAAATGTTAGGAAGGTCTGGCTATTGTGGGAGCCTAGTATCATTTGGTACAGCTCAACCCCCCTTTGGACCAAGGAGAGCCACCATTAAGTAGGCTGTGGCACAGACTGCAGCACGCCAAGCCATCCCATCATTGGAGCCTTTGGGGACATAGCTATATGCATTGCACATAGACAAGGCAAATGCTGATTTGTCAATATAGTAAAATTTGACCGTCTCCTTGGCTTTGAGGGCAGTGTACGCCTCTGCGTATTTTTCTGGGTCTCAATATTGGTTGAGTTATTCCAACTGTACAGAGATACCCCAAGCTTTTTCCAGGAAAAGGTATCCCTTCACCAGATGGTAGTAAAAGGAACTTGAGGCCTCAACCCCAAAAGTAGAGTTAACCATGGCCTGTATATTTTCCAGTTCAAGATGGCAGTCCCAGGTGATCCACTGGTGGATTGCCCATTTGTGCTCCTTGGTAAGCATGGTAGAAGCGCGCATGGATTTCTCCGCGGCAAGGACTCAGCCTGTGTTAATGAACTTGTTGAATGTCTTGGAGGCATACTTGGGATCCACTCCAACAAGGGCTGCAGCTGCTTTGTAGTCACCAGATTCCCGCATGAGCCAGAGAAGGATGATGTGATTTATATCAGGAATGCACTTCCAAGTGGGCTTTGTGGGCTCAGATGAACTGGGATCCTGATTGATGACTGGCACACAAGGCATGAGCACCTTGGTATAGAACACAGCAACCTTCTTGAGCACTAGTTGTCCCTCATCAGTTCAGTAGAACTCAGGCTCCTTGTCCTCTTCCTGATTGCCATCACTGACATAGGGCTTGTAGCTAGTATCAAGTACAGGCTTCACCTTCTCCAGCATGGCTGACGTGACCAACTCTTGCCAGTACACAACGTCAAACACATACAAAGTAAGTTCTACCTCCTTGTTTCTAACTTTCTTTTGAGTGGTGACCTTGGTGGGCTTCTGGGTCAGCTTGAGGACCCAAGGGTTGATGCTCCTCACCCTAGCAGCTTGTGCTCCTTGAACCAGCTGTATCAGTGCAGCGTCACTATGGAACTCTCCTTTCCCGTCTTCTCCTTGAGTAGACACTTGGGTTGCACTAACTCTATTCTTTGACCTGTGGGGGCAACCACAACCGCAGTGCACAACAGGTGCATTGGTACTCTGGTGTTGTGTTCCTTTCATTTTAAAATTTAAAAAAATATTAAATAAAACTTGATTAAGTTACTCCCTAATTTTAATTTTTGCTTTTATCTGAATATGGATATTTAATTAATATTTTCCCCACCCAATATCCCAATTATAGATTTTTTATTTCTTAATTAGTTGTTTTTGGCTTTACCACACCCATTTTAGAATACCCAAAATATTTTCCACCCATTTTCCCAGATTTTACGCCAAATTAAGCATCCAACACAATATTTTTAAAATTTATGTCTTGGATTGTGTGTCTTATTTTAGATACCTTGGTATTATTTTTGATTACAATCTATTGCACACATTGAGTGAGTGATTTTGTTTACATAGTGAGTTCCTATTATGTTTTGTTTTTGGATTGAGTTTTGAATCACTTTGCTTGGGTGTATTTTGTCACCAATTCACATAGTAAACATATGTACACTGAAAGTCAACTCACACCATTTTGTTTGTGAATCAATGTATTTTGGATTGTAGTTTGAATAGTTTTGCTTTGCGTGGGAGAACTTCTTTGCTGTGTTGACTCATTTTGCCCATTAACGCCAATAAAACCTGTTAACAGAGTGTATATTTTAGCCTGATAGTTGGATTTTGTTCAAATCTGAAATTATTTTGTTTAAATCTGAAGTATTTTTGGTTGTTGCCATAGATTTTAAAACTACTGTAAAAGAAAGTTAAAAGCAATGCAAGATTTTATTTGGAATATTAGAGAAATTTTGCAATATTCTCAAGATGAGTAAGCCATTTGGAAGAGTTATGGGGCAGAAGGGAGTTTTTTGTGACTATCTTAAAGCCTTTTAGATTCTTGCTGATCTGAGAAATACTTTGACGTCCATCTAGAAACTCCTGATAGAGGGTTCTATTGATTGCCTGCTCAACTTTGAGTTTGTTGATCAGGACATTGAACTTGGGTTTCTTCACCTCAACAAAGCTGGCAAACTTGATGTGCCAGCTTTCTAGGGAAGAAGTAGTATTCATGGTCTTATTATTAAAAAAATTGGACTGTTTTTACTCAATTTTGTTTTCTTTTCTATCATGGTATCTGATCTCAATTTTTCCTATCCATTATTGTTCAAAGTAATCAAAAATTGATAAAAAAGAGCAGTGTTGTCTTCCATATACTTGTTCTTCTTAAATGTCTCATAAATCTTACTGTAGTCCTCTTTTATTATCAAGGCAATGGCAGAAAAGGAGTTGAAGGCCATCTTGGGCTCCTGAGAGGTGGATCTAGTGATCAGTCTATTGAGCTCAGTGAAACTCTGGAGCTTCCTTTTAAGGCATTGTATAAAGCAAAAGAAGTAGCCATGAGGCTTGCTCTTAAATACTTTTTTGAAGGTGTTGGCTTTAGAAGGCTCAAAGTTAACAAGAATATGGGTATGATAAGGCTATGATGTTTCCTCATCATCAGTCTGGATATGAGCTTTTGACTTTTTTTCCTCTTGGGGGTAGAGGTGGGGGCATCAGTGGGGGAAGGAGATCCAATTCCCTTTTGGTATTTCTAAGATATGAGTATAGTCATCCTCATTTTGTCCTGACATCAGAAAGTACACAATTGGTCAAACATTGTAACCATACTTTCCATGGATGCACCAAATCTGGGAAATATCTTGGGGTATGATGAGAAGGTCCCATCATCCAACTAGATATTGTCTGCCATCAATTTCTTAAGGTTCTCCTGGTTGGCATAGCATATTGTTCTATTATGCTCATCAGGACTATCATCATGTAGGAGAAACTGTTTGTCCGCAGAGAAGACTCTGAGATAATTTTAAATATCCTGTTCCAGGAGATAGGTAGTACTTCTGCCCACATTGTCAGACTTTTGGTGATTATCACTCACATACTTTTAAAGAGATCCAAAAGTACCAACATCTATCTTCTGAAAGCTGATAAAATTATGAAGGGCCCTGGTGACTATCTCCTGGGAGGTAAGGCCCCTGTTGAAAGGCTGCATCTGGCATAGGTACCAATTTATCAGGCGCTAATAGACCCCAGTTGGCTCCAGGCAGGTATGCTGATTGTTCAGCTTCTTGAACTGGGTGAAGCACAGTGGTAGTCAGACAAGCAATGCAGACAGGCCCCTCATACTTTTAATGATGAAGTACCAAGTGCTTCTGCTTGTCATTACACTTAAACATGAAACCATCATGGTAGAACCCAGCATTGTCCTTGGATGACATTATTGGAAAGGAGATAGGCAGGACATCTGGTAGTCAGAACTCCTCTTCATGATTGCAAATATTTTGAACTTTAAGGATATCCCAGTTCTCAAGGCCATCCTTAGTGGGTGTAGCATCCCCAGAAGCATACAGGTCTTCATGTTCTTCTTCTGAGATGTGGGGGATGTCTCCTCTTTATCTGCCTGGATGTAGACAAACCTGTGCCCAGTTGGGCTCTTGGAGGGGCTGGGGGTAGTTTCTTGTTCAGAAGGCTCCTTTTCTTGGAGGGGGGCTCAGGGGTCTTCTTGGCGGTCTTAGTGGAATTTTTGGTGATCTTCTTGTTGGCCTTGGGGTCAGGATTATTAGTTCTGGAAGGGGTGACCTTCTTCAGGTTGACAGGAGTTGCTGTGTGGGGCATCTAGATGACTCAGAGTTAGCATATTTTAGTTGGTTAAAAATAGTAAAAATTATTAATAAGAAGATCATTTTTTAAGCAGAATCTGAAAGCCAGAGTGCTGTTTGCTATATTTTTTAAGTTTTAATAATTTGTTTTAATTGAATTAGTTAACTCTGTGATGCTTTTGAAAGGAGTAAAAGGGAGTTTTGATCAGACAATTAGGGAGTTTTGATTTCAGCACTTTGATTTGACACTCCTTAAAAACATAAGGAAACATAGTAAAATATTAAATTAAATTAATATTTTTTTGAAAACTAATAAAACAACATAATTTAATAAACCTTTTATAAATCTATTCTAAAATGACCTAAAAGGCTTGTCCTTTTATTATGCTCTAAAACAAGTATTTAACCTTTGAAATACTAATTTTAAGCTTGAAACTTACATTGGTTAAATATTTATGGTTTTTCAAAGTAGAGCTTTGGTTTGGTTTTAATGTACTTTTGACTTCCATACTTTTAATTATAAACACCTATTAGAGCTTAGTTAATAAAATATTAAATCCCAATCATAATTCAAAATAATATGATAAGCAATAAATCAGTGTATTACAAATTTTGATTTGAAGTGTTTTCAATTTGTGCAGTCTATCACTTCACTCAGTAAATCACTAAATGATCAGATAAATTTTTTCCATCACAACTTTATCTTTTACTTAATAAAAATCACTAAAAATTCAATCAAATGATTTACAGGTGATTGTGAACCTATATGATAGATTTTAGCTTATTTGGTTGAGTATGATATATTTATGAAGCTTTTCTGATAATTTACATGGTGCTAGAATCAACATTTATTGATATTTTACTTTTTAATTTTGGGGTATCAAATATTAAATTGAAGAGATTACTGGATTTCAATTTTTGCACTTTCAATTTTGTCCCCTATATTCAAAAGGGTGAATAATATTTATTGTAAAAGTCATTTGTAATTAAGATGTATTTTAAATTCCATTAATTTGTGTACTTCAAACTTGTTTTTTATTTTAGCTACTAGAGAAAACATTTTAAAAAGTCAAATTTAAGAAAAAATTAAATTTTTGAACAAAATTTAATTGAAAAAAAGTGCCAAGATCAAAAAATCCATTAATTTGGAGATTTTGATCTTCACACTTTGACCTAAGCAACTTGCCTGGGCCAGAAGGCCTAAGTGTTCAAGCATATGGAGTTTGGAAACTTCAGTGGTTTATTTCATAAGTGATAATAAGCTATATAGAAATAAATTTCTATAGTGGTATATGAGAAGTCCTAAGGTAATTAAGGATGGGGATGGGAATATTTTTCTGGATCTGATTGGCTGGCAAGAATATTTTTAGCAGTTGAGGGCCTGCCTTGGAATTTGACTCAATGATGTCAGGGATCTAACCTTGGGCAACCAGCCCATTGTTTTCAGGGAACGCACAGGCCACGGGTTTAGCAGGCAAGGCCAACCATAAGATCAGGGTTAACTTTATAAGGTAGGACAGGGACTTCCCCACCCAGTCCCACAGGCCGGCGGCCAGGATTATTATGTCAATCACCCCAGTGAAGGTGATATACACAATCCCAAGCAACTTGCTCATGTGATCAGTTGGGAGGTCAGGCAAGGAGGCAGACATTGGCTTGGGGGTCACAGGGGGCTCCATAATGATCTGGTATGCAGGCAAGAAGTTGAACTTGCCTCTAACAGTTTGGGCTTGGTTAAATACCAGGGACCTTGTTGGTTGTATCTGACTGCTGGTTTTATGTGGTCCAGGGGATATAGTTCAAGGAACTTTTTGGGGGTATAGTCTTTATACTCAGGCTTTAATGGATACTCCATGAAATAAACAGGGCCAAAGGGAACACCTGATGGACAGAAATCTGCGGGAAGAAGGGCAGGAGGAACAGAAAGTCTTGTACTGAATTGATAGATTGCAAAAATAAAATGAGGCAATAGCTGTGGAGGCCAATATGACATAATCTTTATTCAAAAATGGTGATAAGGTTAGAGCGTGGGGTCTATAGGTCTATATAGCATCCTGCCTCCAAACCTAGTATTTTCTATGGGGGCTTCATCAAGATATCAGGAAATGTGAGGCTGAGTGGCCAAGATGCCTGGGTTCAGAAGCGGCAAAATGGCACCTTGGCTGGGCGTTCTCTCATTGGTTGGAATCCCCAAATTAGTTGCCTGATTATCTTGTTCT
Organism: Entomophthora muscae; assembly: GCA_014839935.2. NCBI lineage: Eukaryota > Fungi > Entomophthoromycota > Entomophthoromycetes > Entomophthorales > Entomophthoraceae > Entomophthora > Entomophthora muscae. The sequence goes on from QTSX02000104.1 coordinate 125,376, forward strand.
TGGGTTGTGATCATGGGGTTGGGTCATGGGCCCGTGCTTACTTCAGGTGACACATCCTGATTGGCCACTAGGGCAGTCTTCAAACCCATGAAGCAGACAGTAGGAATTTTGTTGCCTCCATTAAGCATTTTGATTACTCCTTTATTTAATGCAATGATTTCTTTGGTTTGACTGGCTTTACCTTTTGGAAAATCATCCTTGGCCTTGGCTTGGGGGTTTCAGTCTCAGAAAAATGCAGGCAGCTGGCTCATTGGTCCTCAGGACTGGCAGCCTGTGGTGTTACGGTAGATTCCATAATGCCGTGAATTATTTGCCCAAGTAGGAAAACTCAAAAATCTGGGAAACTGTTAAAAAATCAACTGATTTGACGGATTTAAATCAAAAAGTTGATCAAAAATGGGATACAGCCGCTCCAGTTTACCAGTTGTATTTGATTCCCCCTTGTAAGCTGACGCTGATAAATTGACGTAATATGAGAGTCACCCAATATGATCTTATTTATCAGCACAGACATCAGAAGTTGGTCACCCAAGGGTTCTTTGCAAACTGAACTAGATACTCACTTGACAATGCAGAAGGAATAGGAGCCAAGGATCCAGGTGGTATTGCTTAGTCAAATTTTGATATATATTGAATAATTTTCACTGTTTCAACTCTTAAGAGTTGAGTCCTCCCAAATTTTTTACTCAATAAAATCAAATATCCCTTAGTCTAACTTTATTTTAAAATGAATCCTGTAGTTGGCCTGCTGTGCTACATTCCCTACAATTTAATTCTTGGCTGGATTATTACAGGAAGATGGGGGGCTGCCGTTGGCACTTTGTTGTTGCCTCTGCCTAATGTTAATCCAATGCCCGCAAATCTAGGAGTTTTCCCCACTGTATTCAAAGCTGAGACACTTATAACATCTCAATGTCCTGTATTCTACGCTGAAGACTCCTTGATTCTTTCCCAGGATATTTATCTTGGGCTCTTTTGGTTAGGCTTGATCATTTTGCTTAACCCTAATATATCTTTTGAAAATTTTGCAAAACAGTATTTGAAGCTTTGTTGGTGGTTAATCATCAACTCTATGTTGATCTGGGTGGTGATTCCACCCCACCTAGAGACTGCTTCTTACTATCTGACCATTTCTGTCACACGTGGGGGATCAGGGCCAGGGTTTGAATCCCGCCCTTGAGCCTGGGTTTTCAGGGGGGAATTGTCAATACTGACAAATGGCGTCATAATTTGTAAAATTTTGGCAACAAGTGGATTAAGCACTGTCATCCTCAAATAGCATATAACACATGGTTTTCTTGTCATAATTAATTGGTGGAAAATAAGACAAGTCCAGATTTTCTAAGGCTTTTGGGTGACTCCAGTTTTGACCCATTTTTTATCAATGACAGTGTTTAAATTTTCTATTTTCTCAAGGGTTTAATGGCTGTTCTTTTTTGGTTTTGGGTTCTACAAGGGTGTACTATTTCTTCCAAATGGCTTTATAATGCAACACCTACACCTGCTTGTGGGATTCCTGTTCACCAGTACCCTGATGTGTCCTGGGTCATAGCCAGGGACCAGCTGGAAGAAGTTGTCATTACCTAGTAGAGGTGGGTGGTTAGTTTGAAGTTTATACTGACTTAAATTACACTTAAACTCTTCTAATACTTTCTCTATAGCTAGATGGGCATCCTCATCATGTACTTGTACTTCAGCTAGTGCTAGATCCTCTGTTGACTTGTACCAATCCTTCATAAGCTTAGTAAACTCATTCCTAATAAATTCCTTCCCCCTATCTGTCATCTCAAGGTGTCCAGTCAACCTTTCCCACTCCTGGGAAGTTTTACTAGTGGTAAACCTTCAACAGATTTGGCAGTAAGTGTCCTCCTCCCCCCTTGGCTAGGGTAGAAGATATTGGTTAACTCACTCATAGGGTCAATCTTTACTACTTGGAAATTTGAGCAGGGGTCAAAATGAGCTTTTAGTTGCTTTCAGAAGGAAGATCCCCTTAGAAACCTTCTGGTATATGGTCCGGGGGTCAGGGAAAAAATTGATATGTGCCAACACTTGGAGTCCTCCAACAATTTCTTGGACTCATTGTAATTGGTCTTGGGCTCATTCACCTTAGTCTTGGACTCCTACTCCTTATTCTAGGCTCCAGCTCTTTTATCTTGGTCTCCATCTCTCTGTGTAGTCTTAGTGGCCTTTGTTATCCACTGTTTTCAATCTCTGAAAAGCATCAGACTGATCCTCTTTTTTATATCTCCTTGTTTCAGTCCCTGTTTCCTCTCAGATCTTTGAATTTTCAGGCTTAAACTATCCAGCTTCTTCTGCTCTATAATATATTAAGCCTTTTAATTTACTTCAGCCAATTAAAAATCAGCTTTACCTGGTTTATTACCTCATTTTTTATGCTTAACTTATTCAGTTAAAGCCCTTAAAACCTTGATCAAACAAGCTTTGAGCTGCAGCCAATCATTTGCCCATATTGAGCTGTTTTGCCAAAACTTTTTCCCAAATGAATTGCTCTTGGCCCTGGTTTGAACCCGGTGTTGTCTTGCTCTGGATAAACACTTTCTCTGTATTTCAAACAGTTTCACTGTGATTCCCGTCACGTTTCTCCAGCCAAACTTGAGTGCTTCCAACTATGTGTTACTTAGGGGATTTTTGAACCCTAATTTCTTCAATGTTTCTCTGTGTTTCTCTGCATTTTCTTCCACATTTCATCAGTTTGAAACCGCCTGCCACTTGTTTCTTGCTCCTCTTAATCATTTTGGAAAAACTCCAGCCTTTACCCTTAGAGTTTTCATATTCTGTCTCCAGCTACTCTGGCTCCTTCTTACTCAATCAAATTCTTATAAATTCACAGTATATTTTCTGTGAACTATTTCCTGCTTTCTTCTTATCTTTTTTATATTATTTACTGTAAATTCAGAACTTAAAGGTAAAAATGAGGGATTATCATATTATTTTGCATGAACTCATCAACTTAATGGAGAAATTTTCATCCCAGAATAACTTACTTTTTTTATAAAAGGATGAAAAATATTCCATTAAGTAGGTGAGTTTATGCAAAATAATTTCACAATCCTGCATTTTTACCTTTATGTTCTGAATCTACAGTATATTAATTTTTTCATCATATCTGTTTAGCAGTTTACTTAATTATTTTATCAGCTTATTTCTTTTCCATTAATCCTAATTCCAGCAGTCCAAGTTCCTTCTGCCTACTCTGTCTTCTACTCCAGCTAGTCCTTATCAGCCAACTTCCAGTCTTTCAGCTAGTCCTGCTTCATGATCTTTCAGTCCTTCAGCTATGAACCACCAAGGTTCCATCTTTACTATGAACCACCTAGGTTCCATTTCTCAATATGAACCACCTTGGTTCCATTCCTCAATGCAGTTCCCACTACTAATACATCATACTCAGGCAATAAGTCTACAAGGATACTAGCATTTGACTGGGCCCCTATAAGTGACCTTCACTTGGGCCATTCAACCACAGACAATCCTCATGTCTGTGCAGTTGTCTTTAATCACTCAGGTGGTTAATTATGAGCTTTTAGTTGCAAAGTAACCAAATTTACTTCCCAGAGACCTGCTTATTATCAAGTTTTGTAGCTGCTTCCCCAAGCAGCTACCTTGATAACGTCTCTGGGCCTATCCATGCCCCTATGGTTTCTTCAGGACCTCCTTAAAGCCCCCAGAAAAACACAGACAAGGACATCTTACCAGAACATTAGGTAAGATCCCACTTACAGATCTCCTGCAAGTGGCCAAATGATTGTGGAGCTACCTCAGCTCCTCCCTTACCTATTAGTCCTTGTTACCTACTAGGTTACATCACCCATTCTCCCTAGTAGCCAATGTTACCTACTAGGTTGAAGAGCCATCCCTCCCCAATAGTCCTTTATTACCTACTGGGTTGAGACTTTATCCTCCCCTAGTAGCCCTTGCTACCTACTAGGTTCAGACACCATCCAGCACTCTAGTAGCCAATGTTACATACTAGGCTGGTACACTCCCCACTCCTAGTAGTCCTTTGTTACATACTAGGTGGAGACTCCATCCTCCCTAGTAGCCCTTGTTACCTACTAGGTTCAGACACCTAAAGAGCATCATAGTAGCCAATGTTACCTACTAGGCTGGTACATTCCCCACCCCTAGTAGTCCTTTGTTACCTACTGGGTGGAGACCTTACCCTCCTCTAGTGGACCATGTTACCTACTAGGCATTCACTTGTCCCAAAGCCACTATACTTTGCCAACTTTAAGCATAGAGTCTTAATTGTGGTCAAATCAGCCCTTGCCTGCACAAAAGCTTTCATGTGGACTGTCACACTCCTGCTTAGACAGAAAATTCTAGAAGCAAGTTTCTGACCACCCTTACAAGTTTGGAAACCTGCCAAGGTTATAGATATCCATTCATTTTAGTTAAATTAAATATATCTTGATAACTTTAGTTTATTTCTTTGAGCTAATTTGAAAGGTACTTGGGGAAATCAAATTTTAGCATATACTCACTGTAGCTGGTACATTAGTAAGCCAAAAAAAGAAATAGCACATCCCTGAAGAACCAGAAACCAGCAACAAGCTTCTGTTAACCCAAAACCATGATAGACAATCTAAATAATCTAATTGATAAAAATGGGTGAAAGCAGGAGTCACCCAGATCCCCTCAAAAACCTGGATCCCCCCTTTGAAATAATCAATACTGAAAATGAATCATGGGATACTCACCAAATGGTGTTGGTAGTGCTCAACCTGTGAGCTCCTAAACTTTTTGAAAATATGACATCATAGATTTGGATTCTGATGCATGTACATCAACTGCTGAAAAAAACTTAGTCAACCAATCAGAAGCCACAAATATTTCACCATCCTCATCATAAACTCTCTTAAAAATATCACCATTTCTCTCTAGAAACTAGTTTCTAGATATCTTATCATCTCTGAGAAATAAATAAGGGAGGTAAAAGCCCCACAATGTTAGAACACTTGGACCTTCCAGCCCCACTTATTAATTGTCTAACCTCCTCATTTCTGCTATTTGCTATGAAGTCCTTGGCAGTGCCTGGACCAACTGTGTTTCAACCTTATCTATCTAACAACTTCTCATATCTTCCCCTGAGAGTGCTTTTATTAACCTTGTCCCTGTGTCAGTTCTCTGCCATGCTGGAAATGACACAAGATTGGTTAGCCCTCCTCCCAATTTGGCTTGGTAATGCTGAAGCAGTTGACAATTTTTAAGATCTACCCCTATTGCTTATATTTGGATATTTTGGCTTGATAATGATTAGGAGCAACTTGTGGGGAAGCTTCAAATATTTAATTTAAGAAGAAAAGAAGCATATTTTATTGGATAATACTTTAGACTTATATAGCATATGCTGGGGCAGGGATTTATGTCAGGAATGACAATTTGGATACTCCTAAATTTCAAAATACAGAACCAGAGTCAAACCCTGGACAAAACCCTTCACAGACCACCAGGCTCATAAGCTGGGAACCCGATAACCCACTACTGATTGATGAAGTTGTTGCCAGCCCGCCAGGATCCAAACCTTTAGCTGTCACACAGGATTCTGCAAGCAAACCGCCAGTGCAAGATGCCAGGAATTTCCCTGGGGTGCCAACGCCTGACACCGGCAGTTTGCTTGGTAAAATGCACAAGTTTCTTAACAAAAGTTATTCCAAGCTCCCCCAAAGCCCAGGAGGAGGCACTGAACCTGAAGAGGCACCCAATACCCAAATTGACAAACATAAGGATTTGAAGTCTTCTCATCCCAAAGCAGCCAGTGGCAAACTTCCAGTGCTGAGCGCCACACTGCCATCTAAGACCCCCAATGCCAAATTGCCCAAGCCCAGAAAACCTGACCAGGAAGTGAAGCCTGGCAGTGTGGTATAAATACCTGCCAGGCCAAGATCAATCCCCATCATCATTTTTAAATAAAAGTTATGAGATATTAGTTTCCACAATTATTGCCATATTTTATTCTTGTCATCTGCCAGTTAACTTAAAGATCATCTGACCCTCCTGCCAGCCAGCCCGCCAGCTATGTACTGCCTGCCAGGTGCCCCCTTTGGTCCTGTTCATTTCACAGAGTACCTCTTAAAGCCTGAGCACAAGGACTACACCACTAACAACATACTATTCCAGGATTCCTTGGCCAGAACTACAGAGTTAAACAGATACAACCGAGAAGGCCCTTGGTATGTTACCAAACCCTGCCTGTTCAGAGATAAATACAACTTCCTTACTGCCTACCAAATAGACATGGAACCACCTGTCACCCCCAAACCAATGCCTGCCTCTGCCACCAAGCTCCTACTGGACCATACCAACAAGCTTTTTGGAATTGTATTTATATTACTCTCATGGGAGTAATAGATACTATTGTCCCTGCCAACGGTCTGTGGTTGTGGGTGGGCAAGTCAATGTCCTACCTCAATAAGTTAGTGTCAATCCTTTGGTGGGCCCTGCCCACCCAGTCCACAGCCTGCCAGTTCACAAACGCTAATGAGCTGGCAGATCAGGGTTGGTTCCCTGACAATTTAAGTCAGATCAAAGATAAGGAGGGTCATGTGCAGATGGGTTCAAGTTGTTGGATACTTGGACAGTCATGTGATATTGGCTTGTTGCCATTTCTGGTATGCCAAACTGAATATTGAAAAGGCACTAAATTGGACAATGACTGGATTTTAAGTGGGTTGGCGGCAGCCAGAACACCCATACATCAAGCTCCTTGACACCCACCTTAAGGGGTTACTCTGGTACATCAGGAGGGGATTTTTTCTTGACGGCTGCTGCCTGATGCTCCTGGAGTTGTTTGCTAGTTGGTACCAGCCAAGTTGAGTGTTCTCCTTTGCTGAGGGGAAGGCAGGATCTGTGGTATTTCTTGATGATGGGGTCTTTGGCGCCCTGGAACTTAACCAGGTAAGTGTTTCTGTCTGGTCTGTATTTGATGACTCTTCCCAGTCCCCTGTGTACTGACTCCAGCTTCTTCCTGTTTCCTGCCAGGACCCAGAAAGGGGAGTTGATGGGGAGTAGTTCCTCTGTAGAGGTTACCTTTTGTGCTTTGAGCCTTTTTGTTTCATCTATTTTAGCTTTGAGGCGTATGTTTTGTAGTGTTGGTGCTTGTTCTACTGTGGGAGGTTTTCCCAGGGGAATTTTCACATATGGTTGGTTATTGCGGGTGACTATCTCTGGTTTTTATCTATATGTTAGCTCAAACAGTGAGTAGCCTGTCTCTTGGTTGGTGCGTACCCAAGATACTACAATGCATGTTTCCTGTATAGTGGCCATGTGTCCTTGGCTTTGCCATCCATTATTTTCTTGAGGATTCTGATGAGACTGCTGTTTAGGTGTTCAACTCTGCTGTTGGCCAGTGGCCTGTAGGGCAAGGCTGTGGAATGTTTAATACTTTTTGCTTTTAAATGGTTATTTACTACGTGTCCTGATAGTTCTGTGGCTCCATCAGTTATGATGTAGTCAGGAGTTCTGTAGTTGGCTATTATTGCCTTGTCGATGAAGCAATTTATTGTTTCTGCCTTGTGATTCTGTGCTGTCCATCAGATGGGACAGCGTATGGCAAAGTCAATGGCTAAAATTAGGATGTGTTGTTTGGCTTTAGCTTCTGGGAAGGGTCCCACTACGTCCAACCCCCAAACCTTAATTAGTTCAGGGTCAGGTACTGGGTTAACTGTTGGTTGAGGAGCCTTGGTGCTGTGTATTTCTCATACACTGTGCACTTTTTCAGAACATCAATTATATCTTGTTTAAGATTGGGCCACCATACTATCTCTTTTAAAGTGAGGTATATATTGCTAGCCTTTGTATGCCCTAGTAGGTGGTGTTTTCTTAGTATAGTGTTGACTCTGTGTGCAAGTGGAATGTAGGGGATATATTTATCCTTAATGATGCGGTATACTTTGCCATTTGATACATGGAAGTACTTTTCATTTCTTACTAATGTATTGTGGGTCAGTTGATGTGTTGAGGGGTCTTTCCCTTTGGTTTTATACTCAGTGTTGTACAGGTTTTGCCAGTCAGGGTCCAGGTGGTCAGGGTGATCCTCTCTTGGCTGACATAGCCTAGAGAGAGCATTGGCTGTGACCAGCTCTGCCCCTTTTTTGTATTAGATGTCCAGGTTAAGCTGTTCAAGCAAGGACATCCATTTGGCTTGGTGCCATGCAAGTGCGTTCTGAGTTTTGAAATAGATTAAGGATTTATGGACAGTTAGCACTTGGACGTTTAAATGTCCTTCTAGATAACATCTTCATTTCTTGCATATGTGGTATATTGCTAGCAATTCCTTGTTGTGTATGGGTTACCTCTGCACAGTGTTGATTAGTTTTCTACTTTTGTAACATACTGTCAGGAAGTCTTGCTGCCCTGGCTGGCAGATGTGTAGGACTGCGCCAATGGTGGTGTCACTGGCATTTGACTCAAGCTTTTAGCACCTGTTGTTATTAGGGTATTGCAAGATTTGTGCTTCAGTCAAAGCTAGTTTTAATAGTTGGAAATTATTGTTGCATTCTGGTGTCTAGATGAATTTCTTTTTGAAATTACCCATTGTTAGGTCATTGATTGGTGCAGTTAGTTTCCTGCAGTCTTTAATGTATTTCCTTATGAAAGCTACTATTCCAAGAAAGCATCTAACTTGTTTAACAGAGGTGGGGTGTTGCATGTTATTTATGGCTTTTATTTTATCTGGATCTGCTTTGATGCCACCGTCAGAGACAATGTGGCCCAAGAACAAGAGTTACTTTCCCATAAATTGGCACTTGCTAGGCTTTGCATAGAGTTTGTGCTTTGTGAGTCAATTGAGTGCCTTGCGGACATGTGTGAGGTGTTCCTCTTTGGTTTTTGAGAATATGATGATATTTTCAAGGTAGCATAATGTATTTTAGAGACCATTTAGTGCTTGGTTAATCATAGTGACAAATGTTGTGGGAGCGTTAGTAATCTCAAAGTTCATTACCCTACATTCAAAAGATCCAAATTGCATATGGTACACAGTTTTGGTATGCCTTTTTATTTTACTTCAACATGGTTGTAACCTGAGGTGAGGTCAATTTTGGAGAAAAAATTGGCTCCAGAGAGTCTTGTAAACAGGTCCTCTATGAGTGGGAGGGGATATTTATTCTTTACTGTGCTTTTATTAAGAGCTCTGTAGTCTGTTACTAGACAGAGTAAGCCTTCCTTTTTCTTTACAAAAAAACACTGCTGCCCCCCACGGGGATTCTGATGGCCAGATGATGCCTTTAGCTAGGTTATCCTCAATGTGACTTTTGAGGGTTTGTGTCTCCATGGGAAAGAGTCTGTAAAGGGGTGCAGGTTTGGGCATGGCCTTGCATAAATCAATGCCATGTTTGACCTCTTGTTTGGGGGGTAGATCTGTTAGCTCTTTCTTAAATACATGAGAGTATTTGTTTAAGAGTGCTGCAAGTTCTGGGCATTGGATCTTGGTTGTTTACATGTTATTTAATTTGGTTACCTCATTATGTGGAGGGTACTGTCTTTGGTTAGACGTTCCAAGTTGTCCTGATTTATGATTTGGACAAAAACTGTGTCTCTTAGGATGAGATTGCTAGGTTCTTTGAGTATGTTGAAATGTACTATATTGTGTTTGATGGTCATGGTCTTTGTTTCCAACATACGCTGGGGTTTACTCGGGTAAACCAGTCCATGCCTACTACAATTGTTGTAGTTTATGTTATTCATGACAAGTCATTTGATGAATTTTTTTATACCTTGGAGGTCAATTCTGAAGGGAGTTGTTTTGCCTTCAAGTAGAACATTTGATTTGTCTGCCATTCTGGCATATTTGAAGTTGGATTTGACAACTGGTATTTTGTACTTTGTTACAAATGGTTTGCTTACCATGGTGTGTTGTGCACCAGAGTCAAATAAAATTTTATGTGTATGTGATTTATAAGTTCATGGATAGACAAGAAGTTGTGAGCAATTTTTAATTTTTACATTCATAAAGATAGAAGATTGCAGGACACATGGGATGTGAGCACAAATTTTGTGCCTTGGTACACTTTCTTGTTATTTGGGGGGAGACAGGGGTACCTAAGCCTGTTCCCCCTCCTCTTTTCCCTGTTCCTCTGTTTTGAGACCTTTGAGGTCAGAGGATGTGGGGTCAAATTCATAGTGGGTTGCTGTTTCAGCATTGTTTACTTCAGGGGTGTCCTCTTTCTTGGGACAGGAGCAGTTTGCGCTCTGGCTGAAATTGCCATTTTTTTAATTGTAGTTTATGTTGCTATTATTGGTGTTTTGGCGTTTGCTGCCATTGGAATTTTCTCTGCCATTGCTGTTGTGTTCTGCATATTCCATATTTTCATGTTTTTCTGTGCACTTGGCTTCTGCAATGAGCGCAGGCATGGAGGTGTTGGCCTCTGGACAGATGAGGTCAGTGACAGAGGGTTTCATTCTGTTGATGAATGAGGCTCTTGTGTGCACATTGTCAGCTTGTGCTGGGTTTTGAATTTTGCAATGTATTTTCTCAAATTCATTGGCGTAAGCTGTGATAGTGGTCTTCTGAGGAAGATTGCTGAGCTGTATTGCAATGTCTTGGAGGAATTCAGTGACATAGAAGTTGTGGGTGCTGTCCGCTTTTAACTCTCCCCAGTTATTGAGCTGGTTGTCAGTTCATGAGTCAACTCAAGTGGTAAACCAGTTAGCTGTGGCCTTGTACAGGCGCTTGCTGGCTTCCTGGACCCATTTTTTGTGGGAAATGCAGCTGGCCTGGAGTTTAGCAGCTGATGGTCCAGCCAGTTGATGATGTTTTCTTTATTTTTACCAAAGAAATTGTTGATACCAATATACTTGGTGTTGGTAACTTTGCCTGTGATAGGCGGTTGTGTGTTTGGTTGTGGTTGGATAGAGTGACTGTATTGAATTATCTTGGCACATGCTTTGGGCATGACCAGTCCTTCAAATATGGTGCATCCACTAGGTATATCCTTTTCAATGTTGTGGGCGCAAAAGTACATCTTCCAGGTCTCCTGCAATGTGGCCTGGTTGAGTACGTGAGCAAAGGTAGGCGGGTTTTGGTCAGTCATTTTCTCTTTCATGGGTGTGCTCAAAAAACCGTAGCTGCTACCAGTGATGAAGAGCAACTTGTGGGGAAGCTTCAAATATGGAATTTAAGAAATTGTAAAAGTATATTTTATTGGATAATACTTTAGACTTATATAGCATGTGCTGTGGCGGGGATTTAAATCAGATCAAAGATAAGATGGGTCATGTGCAGGATGGGTTCAAGTTGTTGGATACTTGGACAGTCATGTGATATTGGCTTGTTGCCATTTCCGGTATGTGAACTGAATATTGAAAAGGCATCAAATTTAGCAATGAATGGATGTTAAGTAGGTTGGTGGCAGCCAGAACACCTGTACATCCAGATCCTCAACAATACCTTACCCTTACAGTAGCTAGCTAAGTGAACAAACCTGCTATTAGGAATACTAAGAGGCCCCTTTTGTTGCCAACTGTAATAAACAGCATGGGAGGATTATTTTAGCTAGATAGGGTGACAAGTCTGATACTTGGAACCCTGTAAGGAAGGTGACAATTGGGTATACTATCAATATCTAATGAAACACCTTGACATGTACGTTAAACTGTCTGAACTTGCTGACAAAGTATGTACATACATAGTAGGTAATATTATATACAGCTATGGGCATAGTAGAGTGATGCCAAACCAATGTGGGCCAGGAGTGCAGTTGGGAGAATTTAAGTTGTGCTGGCTCCTCTTGGTAGTACTCTGCAGTGGGTTCTTGGATTGCTGGTATGGGTTGAAAGTGGTGGCCCCCAATCCCTAGGCAGGCTGTTATTACAGCAGAAAAGATAAGATGGTTCATCCTCCAACTCCTGGGAAGGGGTGACAAAGCTTAGTGTTGTTGAGTATATACTTCTGAGAAGTACAATAAACGAGATAAAGAGGAAAATTAAGACAAGAATGATACTTTATTTGATATGAGTTTAGAGTATTATATAGTATCATGAGAAGCCACATACTGTCCATATACATTATGACGGTCACAAGGCTTGTCAAAGTAGTGTTCTGCTTAGGACTCAAAAGGGTTGATCACTTCAATAGATGGGTGATTAATAAGAGTGCTATAAGGTCTGAAGGCTTGGTGCAAATTGTTGTAAACTAGAGCCTTTAACCCAAGAATGTTTATATTTGTCAAATATAGAAAGGTAGGCAAAGTTTGCAATAGTAACTGAACTAAGGCTCCTAAGAGCTTATATGAAGTAAAATAAGGACTAAGACAATTTATTAACCCCAAGAAAATAAAATAGAGACCAGTCTTAATGACTGAAAATTTATTTAAAAAGTCAATTTCTAAGTCTGGAAAATGGTCTGCACTAGAAGGAGGATTAAAACTATCAACAAATAAATTGTGAGTGTTACTGTAAAAACTGCCTAACTGGTGAAGAAGAAAATCAAAAGGAATCATGAGCTAAGATGGCACTAAGATAAAAGAATTGAAAGGGAAAACACAAGCCACAAAACCTAACAAGTACCTTTTTGGGGTGCAAGTCAAACAATCTCAACTTAAGTTGAGACTTAGTAAAACTCAAGCTATTTATTGCTGCCTGAATTTGAGGTAAAAGTTAAGGGTGTGGAGACTAACCAAGGATAGTTAGTTGGTTTTAAGGGATGAAGAACAACCACAGGAACATGTTTACAAGTTATCTTAACTTAAAAGGGTTAAAACAAGGTAAAGGGAAGAACAAGGAAGTCAGTGGTTAATTGTTTGCTTAAACCAAAAAAGTGAAGGCAGAAGAACGGGAAAACTTGGTCCAAGGCTGCTAGCATAAGCAGGAAGGGAAGCAGAGCAAAAGCAAAGGGTAATTGATCTCAGACTGATTTAAACTAACCTAGCACATAGGTACCAGGTTCAAAACTTGTTTGTGAAAGGAAAGTAAGTTTGAAATTGAAACTAACCGTTAATCTTAGGTTAATTTGACCCAAAAAGTAAGGAAATGAAGAGGGGTGCTTGGTGAATTAAAAAATTGTTGAAGATCCTAACTAAAGGATATTAAAAAGAACCAATTGTAGTAAATTGAGTACTAGCAGCAGGAATAAAAATGAAGGAGAATCCTGACAAGTGCTGCTGGCTTAGTGATTATTCAGGGAAACACTTGGGGAATTACTTTCCTGAGAGGGAGTAATCAAATATGTTGCAACAGTTGGAGTGTCACATACCTGCTTTCTGTAAAGCGGGGCCCTGACATAGTGGTAGTAGCTTCTGGAATCTCTTACTTATTTACTATTGATGCAAAGCTTTCAAAACCATTTATTATGTTAACTTATATTAAAAATAAGTTTAGAAGCCCCTTTTTTACACTCCCAATCTTTTCATGCTCCTATGATTAACTTATGCTTCTCTCTGAAGGTCTTTTAGAGACTCAGAATCTGTTTTTGGCTTTTCATAAGCCTCAGATTAGTTGTTAGTTGAATTAAACCCCAGACTTTTACCAATTTCTTCCTGAAAAACTTATTTTGTGAAGCACAATTTTTGAGAAATCTAAAAATGATTGTCTCACTCTCAAAAGCTTTATTCTATTTCCTGCCCCTGCTATCTTGTTTTTCTTGTTTTTTTTGCTCCATCCCTGTTGGACCAACTGCCTTTTTTTGTGAGTTATCTGAGTCAAACCTCTCACCTCCTGCTACATATATCTGGTGATCCCCCCTCTCAGATCTACAAATGAGTGGTATTTGGTGGTCACCTAGTTAAGAGGTTGACTTCTGATAATTTTCCCACTTCTCATTCATTGAGCCTGTCTCTTCACCTGTTGAGGATTTCAAGCACAGCAGGTAGGCCCCATCTCCTGATTATGCTTTCTTTTTTGTGTACCATCTTCTGCTGGCTGTGCTTCATGGTTGTTGATGGTACTTATTATCATGTACCTCAATACCTGTTTTCTTCCTCTCCACAGTACTCTTGCTGTAGAAATTCCTAAGAGTGACCATCACAAGCATGTACTGGATAGAGTCCTAGTGATTTATACCACCAGAATAAGAGTCAGACTTATAAGTTTAGCCTAAATCACTCACAACATGAAGTTGATTGGAAGTGACTTTAAAATTATCACTTCAAATTGAGTAATAAAAATACAAGTTGCTATGCTTGCCAAGAATCATAAAAGAATTCATTAAAAATGGCTTTTGGATAAATTCTCTAGCTCCAGCCAGTTAAGACAAGATTATCTCAGATAAACCTCTGCAAGCTAAGACCCAGGAATCAGATTGTAATTCCCCTTTCATGAAGAATTCCTATCATCATTTTTGGAATAGAATTACATCTAATAATTGTTTCAGTCAGCTTCTACCATACATTTTTATTGTATTCTTGCAACTTAGGCCCAAGTACAATTGCTAGCCTTAGAGAATACTCTTTTCAACCTAAATTCACCTGTTGCTCCTAAAACTATCAGGAGTTGCTCATTGTACACTGAGCCTCTCTTAAATAAGTTTTTTTTGGATATATATCAAGGCCCATACTCTTGAAAAATATGTAGTAGACAACACTTTATCCCTCATCTCACCTTTATTAATTGTGAATTAAGCCCTGGCTGGTTTGTGAAGTCACTACCAAATTTTTATCCCGTTTTAAAACTAGGAAAATCCTCTTTACCTGGAAGGCACACCACTTTGGTTTCTTTGATTACCGGGCTTGTTGTATTTTACACTAAAAAGGCTGACATATTTGCTCATTTTTACCTTGGGAAATGAGCACCTCTTGACCAGATAATCCCCTGTTTCATGAAGTTAGGCCCAGTCCTTTAATTGACCCTACCATTTAATCAACCCAAAATCATCCAACAGATCACCAAAATAGTAGGGGCCCCTGAAAAATATGGTTAGTTTAAAAGTGTAGAAAGTAATAGTTTGTAAAAATTGGCAAATATGTATACTTGTAGTAGCTTTAAAAATAAGCGGAGTAATCGCTTTTAATGTACATTAAAAAAAGAAAACTGGTAATTTTTTAGGCATTGATATTGGAAATCATGTTATCAGAAAGAAAGTGGTTACTATACTTGTACCATTTTTAACAACTGCTTCAGTTTAGTAAGATAATGTATGAAGTTTAGACTTATAAATTTATGTTTTTTTAGATTTTTATTTTTTCGCAAGAAATTATAGAAAGTATAAAACTGTCTATATAAAAACAATTTACTTTGAAGGTAAAATAAGCTACGAAATTGAATATTAACTTGTATGATTAATTGGAATAAATCAGGAACCTATTAGGATCCATAATTTCTGTTCTGTATTGAGTAAGATGGATTAAAAAATGTTGTCATTTTGGTATTAGTTACAGCAAATGAGTATCGATTTGATTTGATAATAATAATATAGAATATCTTTCTCTGTCATTGGCGCCGTCTATTTGTCATTTCAAAATCTATTTATCTGTTTTGCTATCATTTAGGTGTGTATTTTCAAGCAGCAGGTCATATACCTTCAAGGGAAAGGATGGTTCAATGCTTATAAGGGTTGGCATAGGACGAGTTATCTTATTGGTGGATAGATGAGTTCAGTCATTTCTGTTCTATTCGCTGCTCCTGGTAAATCGAATATTCTTTGAATTGAACGCTATGATTTATTCCGCCGTCAAAATTCAACTTCGAAAATCCAAAAAATGACTGTCGCTTTATGCTAAGCAATCGTAATAGAAAATTGTAAATAAAATAATTTGTCACAACCTGCAGCAATGAGCAATCCAATCAGGCTTGTAGAGTTATCAGGTAGGCTCTTGTCTGATCAAAGGATTTCTAGAAAATTATAACTTTGCAGTCAACGCTAAACACACACCTTGCTTAAAATAATATCTGTTTGGCACAAAGCTGTTTAATTCATTTAAGTTGTGACAATCAGTAAGAAAATATTCTAGACCTGTTTTAGTTTAGACCAGGTTTATTGAATTTAATGTACAGTAGTTTTTAAAGCTGTGGTGCTAAGTGAAATCAACTTATCTGTAAGTAAAATCAACTCATATGTAAACAAAATCCTCTCAGATGCAAAAAAATTAAAATTCAATAAATTTATATTGAAAACAATAGATTTTAGTTCACTTCTATTTTGTTTTCATCTGAGATCATTTTGTATTCAGAAGAGTTGATTTTATTTGCATCAGAGTTGCTTTTGCTTAGCACCATAGCTTTGAAACTACTGTAGATTTCCTATTCTTTATACTTAAAATAAATCATCTTTGATTTTTCTTTTTTTCAGAATCTACTTTTTACATCTTTTTTATCATCCAAAAATTAGCAACCATTTATCTTATCTTTTTCTAATTGTTATCTTATTAGTTTTAAAATGAGCAAGTATTACTCAGAAGAAGAGGATAACTACAAAGATCCTTGGGATATTGTTGCAAATTATCGCAAAGCCTGCCAGGAGGCTGCTCTTTTGAACAAAAATACATCTAATAATCCACCTCCCAGCTCTGATTCTTCCAAGCAGACTTCTTTTTGTCCCTCAAACTCATCTCACGCTGGGAATTCCAGCTTGGACTCTGGATCAGGCAAAGTTTCTAATCAAAGGTGATTTTGAGATAATTATTATTTTATTGCAATTTCCTCTCACTAACATCATTAAAATCAGAATGGCTGGAGCTCCTGAGGTTGTAACCAAGGTATTTCTATATAATCCAAATTGTTTCTAATATAACACAGAAATCAACTTTCTTTCAAGGCCAGTCAGAAGATTCATTGCTTTTCAAAGAGAATCAACACAAATTCCACCAGGGTAGGATCCCTTATTATAGTTCCCCAATAAGATCAGTTTCAATCTCTCCTCCTCCTGAAGGTTTTCAGCTTGGTTTCCTTAAAGGCCCTACAAATCTCAATCTACCAATGGGTTCCCCAAGCATTTTGGCTCAAACTACATCTCAGGACTCCATTCAGAAAATGCACTCAGTAGCTGAGAAGATTAAGGATGATTCCAAAATCACACCAAAAGCTCTTGTGAGGGACTACACTAGAGCAAAAAACCAGGTAAAGAGTCTTGAAGCTAGACTTATCCAAGAAGAAAAACAATGTCAAAGACTACAATCTGAAATTGAGGCTTATGCCAAAAAACTCAGTCTCAAGGATAATGAGATCCATAATGCCAGCCAGCAGTTGAATTCAATGGAGTCAGCTGTGACAAAGCTTCAAAGTGAAAAGGCTAACTTACTTTGAAAGCTTATGGATAGAGATATCTGTGAAAAAGAAGAGAAGGCTGTCCATGATAGACAAATTAGTGCTCTTCATTCTAAGGTTGAAAATATGAAGACTCACCATCATAGCCTGCAAATAGAGAATTATAGTCTTCATCTGGAATGGCTGGCCTGGAACAAAGAGAAATCTCATCTTGTGGATCAGAATAATGCATACTTACAGACCATTTCAAACATCCAAAAGAAAGTACATGAGCTTGAAAGTGCCCAGCAGCAACTTCCGGAGCAAGCCTCCCCTCTAAACAAGCTCCAGTCATCAGGGAAGCTTGAAATGAAAATCTGCCAGATTACCAAGGAGTATGACAGTGCAGAAGCTGAAAATCATGTTCTGACAGATGGGCTTGCAGATATTTCTTCACCTTGTGAAAAGGCTAGATCCCCCAATGGAGCTAAAGGAGTAGCAATGGAGCGCAGTGACTCTATGGATTCAAATCTCAGTCATCTTGGTGCTCAACATAGCCCCAGTGCCAAGGTCAAGGATACTCTGCCATGTTCCAAAAGTGTCAGATCTTCTAGTTTTATGTCCCAACTGTTGCCATCTCTTGCCTGCCTGGAACCTACAAAAGATGCTCTCCTTGAATCTCAGTTTGGGAATGCAATCAAGCAAGTGGATGAGTTAAAAATCATGGTCAATGAAATTCCCAAGGCCATTCCACTCCTCCATCAGCAAATAGACAGCTGCTACTCTGTTGACTCAGAGAACCTACAAGGTTTAGCACTTCAAGAGGTTGATGCCTCTGCCAACAGGTTGGAAAGTCTTTGTGAGCTACTCTCTGCATGCACTACTGAATTTAGTGATCTAATGTTGGCTGGCAAGCAATGCTGTGCTTTACAGGTGGAAAATAAGGAGCTCCTAATGGAAGTGGAAATGCTTAAAGATTTACATTATGGACCTGAAGCTGAACAGCATAGAGAACAGCCAACTTTGCGCTTTGAGGACAAGGATGCACAGTTGGCCCAGGTAAATGAAGATTCTTCAAAACAGCTGCAATGGCTTGTTCAAGACAAAGGGACCCCTCTAAAAGATCTAGCCCTTGATAGTGGCACCAATGCTTCTCAATTAGATCAGCATGATTCAGATAAAGTATTGGTGCTAGAAAGGGAGTTGGCTCAGGCACAAAAGTCCAAGCATGCAGCTTTACAGCACCTCAGAGCGCTTGAAGAAAAGCATATCCAGCTAATCTTTGAATGCGGCAATGTAACCCAAAGTGCCTCCTTTTACTCCCAGGAATTAGGAGAGTGTGAAAACAAGCTGAAAGCTACCCAGAAAAAGCTTTCCAGTCTCCAAACCCAAGTGGGCAATTACCAGCAGAAGATTTATCATCTAGAAGAGCAGCTGTGTAAACTAAATGAAGCGTATGGTTCTCCTGGCTCATCTACCCTGGTGTCTCCCATGTCACTTTCTTGCAGATTAAGCAACATCCATCACCCAGAAGATTTGCATAATATTCTTTCCAAAATCAGAAATCTGCATAATTACCAACAATCCAACATCTGTGCTCTGCTAGAGGACTACTCCAGCAAAGAGTTTGAGTTTATGATGGACATTCAGCTTGAGCTCAAAGATCTGGATTTGCAAGCAACTTTAGCACTAGACTACCAATCATCCAAGAAAAGGACTAATAGAGATGAATCCAGTGCCCATTTCCCCACATTTACTTACTCCAAGCCCTACATGAAATGTACTGCAATTGCTGCAGTGAGGTAAAAAATCTACAATTCCTCCTGAATAGAGAAGCAAGCTTTAGGCCTGGTTTTGTTTGCCAAAGTTAGCTCCACATTAAACAATAAAAAACTTTTGAGAAACTGCATTTTATTTTTTGCCCACAAGCTTCCTTTTTTAAGTCACTCAATTATCCTACCTTCACACTGACTGTAATGATTATAATTGTTCATTGTAAACTACTTCACAGCAACACTCCTAAGTTACTGTTAGCTTCACCTATGTGATTATGTGTTTTATATATTACTTTAAACCAACCCCTATCTTTAGAAAAGAGACACTTAAGATAGAAAACTTACAAGCACCAGTATACTATACAGTAGTTTTAAAAGCTATGGCAACAACTGAAAATACCTCAGATTTAAACAAAATGATTTCAGATTTGAACAAAATCTAAGTCACACGAGATTCAGGATTCAAAATTTTAAATATTTTTGGTTAATAAATGAACTGTCAAACAAAAAAATGAAATTTCACTAGTCCATTATATAAACTTATAGCAAATATCAAGTGGCGTTGTTTAAACCACAAACAAAATGAACTGACACAGCAAGTGAGATGGATGTATGCTGTTCCGGAGTATATTATAATCCAATCAGGATTCATATAAGGCACCAACAGAAGGACTAAAACAAAACAAAATTTGATCACTCTGGAAATGAAATTCCACAAGCACGAAGCAAAACGAAGTCAAACAAGATGTGTAGTATGAGCAGCCTAAAATAGAAGTACAACAGTTTAACAGCCAATCAACAGCTATCCAATTTAGAAACAGAGGCATTTTATTCATTATCATGGATCCTTATTTGTGTATAATAGTTTTGAGAACCTTCCAAATATGGAATGGTGATTACAATAAAAATAAATCATAAAATTCAAGCTTCTACTTTTAGTGATTTTATCCTAGGTTTTGTTTCAAGATGGTTTTCAACAGCAACAACATTTTTGACAGCACCAGCAACCAAGCCAGCAGCAGCCAAGCCAGCTTCAATGGAGGCAAGGCTCAGAACGTGGAGGCACCCATTTACACCCAAGACTTTGAGGTGGATTACAAGGAAGCTGACCTGTACCTGGCCCCCAATCCCTATGGCTTTGACTTGTTCAACAGTCACCTAATGTCTAGCTCTGCCCCCGCTCCAGTACCCACCCCTGCACAAGCTGCCCGTCAACCAACCAATCAGGATGGTAACCTTGATTTGGAACAACTTCCTGCCATCAGCCAACCTGCCCCCCATCAGCCAATCAGGCTTCAGCTTTAGCTCCCGCAGCCCAGCGCCCCAAGCAATGAATCATCACCGCCCAAATTCTTCAGGAAATTGTAGCACTGAACCTGCAGGGTCTGTCCTGGGATCAGATTGCAACCCAATTGCAATTTACCCGAGCCACCATAATGTGGGAGTTCAACAACCTAATGAATAAGGGGAATATGATTGGGACAGCCAAGAAGCCAAAGAAGCAGGTTGACTCCCAGATCAAGGAAGCATATCCTATAATGCTTGACCTCTTTCAGCGGGACCCCAAGATTCCCCTTACTCAGGTCCAGAAGCAACTTGCACACCATGACATTTGGTTTTCTGAGCCCATGGTGCAGCTCTAGATGTATGGAAAGGTGTCTTCAGTCCAGGTTTTACCAATGTTGCTGGCAACCAATGGGATGGCGCTGAGGATTCTCCATGTGATCAGGTCATCAAATCAACCCTGGTCCAATGCTTGACAAGTCTATCAGATGACGACATCTTCATATCCTATTACAAGCTATCAATAGCTTTCAACAATTTTGGCGCGCAAGGAAGAGCTGTCACCCAAAAAGAGAGGAAGAAGGTCAAGAAGGGGACTTTCATTGGTACATTTCTGGCTGTTTCAGCCAAGGGTTTTGTTTAATATCAGAAAAACCCAGATTTTGCTGATGGCTACAAGTACAGCCACATCCTTGGTGGATTACTTGACTCCTGGGATGGCTCAAATTCCAAGCACTGGGGTTTACTTGAGCCACCAGATGGAGGGAAGTTCCACCGCCCTTGAGGCAATCCAGGGATGCAGGCACCAGGCCTCAGTCTACCCTTCCAGCCATGCTGACATTCATCTGGCAGATGTCATGTTCTTCAACATTGGAGATACACTCTGGGAGCACTGCCCTCAGGCTTTCAAGAACCTCTATCTTGGGGTCCTTGACCACAATTCTCTCTTTGGTCACCAAATGGTGGCTGACTTGTTTGCCCAAATAGTTTTCCACATAAACATGGGCAACCAATCATACAAGGATAAGCACCTCTCACCCTGTGCCACAGCCACCTACCAGCCAATCAAGGCAATGACAGACAAAGAATATGACAAGCGGTATATGATAGCCATCACACAAAATCCTCCTACCCCTACCCCTGCCACCACTACCCCCATCTTTCAGCCCCACCCACCCAATCCCAGACCCCCCAGGCCAGCACAGCCTCTTTGTCTTCCTTCCTGCGCTACTCTGCCTACTAGGCATCACTCTTCCCTGCCCCAATAAACCCCCTATTGCCAAACATTTTCTATTTATAATATCTTTATTTTGAATTTCAATTGTTCATGTTCTCTTTGTTTATAGTTGGTTTTATTCTTTATGTTCAGCTTATCTATATAAAATCATATATTTACTATGCCATGTATCTAGATCCAGAACACAGTTATTTTTAGTACTTTAACACAGCCCCTTGTGAAAATATTAACAACAATTTAGTGAACAACTAAATTTGAATTAGAAAATTATAGGTTAATTATATTTAGATAAAGCTGTTACTGATCCAAATTAAAACATTAATGATAAAATTTAAGCCAATCAGGAGCCAAGTGATATAGTGATTGTTGTGACAAAAAGGATCATTCAATAATTCTTTGATGCATGTGCGCTAATTAATATTATTGGCTGGTTGTTTTGCTATTGTGCACCATTGCTGCTGTGGCAAGTTGTCTGTGGACTAGTGCCCAATCAGCTGCTGGGTTAGCACTAGTCCACCAACAACTTGCCACAGCAGCAATGGCTCTCAATGGCAAATCAAACAGACAATCAGATTAATCAGGGCAAATGCATCAAAGAATGATTGGGTGACACTTTATGTCACAACAATCACTTTATCACTTGGCTCCTGATTGGCTTAAAGTTTATCATTAAGGTTTTGAATTAGGACCAGTAACAACATTATCTAAACACAATTAAACTACAATTTTCTTATTCAAATTTAGTTGATCACCAAATTGTTTTTAATATTTTCACAAGGGGTTGTGCAAAGCGCTAAAAATAATATGGCAATTAAGGAGACAATGCTCAACACAAAGCAAACAACACATATTGAGATGAGCGTAAAACATATACACAATGGGTAAAAAGATGGGATAATGTAGTAAATGGGAAAACAAAAAGGAATAAACAAAGAGGCAATATTATCAAAATAATACAGATTTTATTGGGGAAAAAGCTATAAAAACAGATGGAAAAGGCTAGTAAAAAAATCAAATGAGAGAACTCAAAAAGCTACTCAAAGACCTCGAATCTGGCAATTGCCAGAGATCAAGGACATCTGACCGCAAGGTCAAAGCCAGAGTAAAATCTGCTGTCCTTGAAGGGGACAAAATAGACAAGGTGTCTGCAAAGGCCCTAATGACCAAAATGCCAGACACCCCTGAAAAGACAATTGAGTGCCTGCTCAACATTCAAAAGGCGGTGGTTGAGGGCCTCCAGTTTAAGTCATTTGCTCTCTCTGCACCGTCTGTCTGGTTCAATGACCCTGAAATGTATGCACACCTCAAGCCTAGCCAAGTGGGCAAGAACAGAGAATAAATAATTGCCCACATAACTGCTTGCACCAAGAATGGCCAAGTCACCTAAGGCTGCAGGCAAAGAGGAAATCTAAGAAGGTAATCTAATAATGAAAATTAATAAAAATCTAATAATTCTTACCTGTTTTTTTAGGAAACATAGACAGTGAAACCTGCCAGGTCCTGGCCCCCTTTGTTGTGACAGAAATTGCAGGATAGTATGAAGCTGTTTCTAAATGGTGGGGAATTACCACCAAAATCCACATAGAATTAATGATTAACCACCAATGTGGCTTCAGATATTGTTTTGTGAGATTTCCAATTGAGATACTAGGATTAATTAAAACAATCAATCCTAACCAAAGTAGCCCAAGATAAATAGCCTATGAAAGCATAAGATTGTTTTCAGAATAAAATTAAGGACATTGAGATGCAACCAGATTTTCAAGTTTCAAAGACAGGTGGAACAACTCCAAGATTGGCAGGCATGAAATGAACATTGGGGCGGAGTTGACAGCAAAGTGCCAACAGCAGGGCCCCATCTTCCAGTAATGATCTGGCTTAGAATCAGATTGTAGGGAATGTAGCGCAACAATCCAAATACAGGATGCATTTAAAAATGTAAATTAGATCAAGAGATATAAGATTTTTATTGAGTAAATTTTTGGGAGGACTCAACTCTTATAGAATTGAAACAGTGAAAACTATTCAATATATATCAGAAAAATGGACTAAGCAATACCACCTGAGTCCTGACCTCCTATT
This sequence comes from Entomophthora muscae, assembly GCA_014839935.2. Taxonomy (NCBI): domain Eukaryota; kingdom Fungi; phylum Entomophthoromycota; class Entomophthoromycetes; order Entomophthorales; family Entomophthoraceae; genus Entomophthora; species Entomophthora muscae. The sequence goes on from QTSX02000104.1 coordinate 148,890, forward strand.
CCTTCCACATTGTTAAGTGAGTATCTGGTCCAGGTTGCAAAGAACCCTTGGGTGACCAATTTATGACAACCATGCTGATAAATAAGTTCACATCTGGTGACCCTTAATTTACGTTGATTTATCAACATCAACACACAGAGGAGAATCAGATTTGACTGGAAAACTGGAGCAGCTATAACCCATTTGCAATCAACTGATTGATTAAAGTCCGTAAATCAGTCAGCTTTGTTAAAGGTTTCCTGGCTTTCTGAGCTTTTCTAATTGGCCAAATAATCCCTGGCATTATGGAACTTACTGTGACATTTGTCCCTGCCACATTTTATGCAAATTATGCCAATCACATGGCAAAGCAGCTATATCTGTCCCCTCTGTCCTGTGGGAGCTTGAGGATAGGATTCACATTACTTTCCTGATGTCTAGGGAGGCATTGGCTAGATTTTCACATACTGAGAGGGCATCTGAGTGGACAGTTACTGCCTACAAGGATGCCTAATTATTCCTTCTTGATCTTTTGATCCTCAGTGGAGTTTACATATTAAACTCCATTGAGCTTGTTTAGGACATCCTGGCAATGCTCCCATTCAAGAACATACCAGAGATGGGCTGGTCCCATGTGGTTGCTTTCTTCTGCTTCCCAGTGGAGCACACCCTGTCTTACCTGTTGGAGAACTTTGGGAACATGGTGGGTAAATTGGCTGTTGCAGACGCAACAGCTATCAAGAAGACCAAAATACTCCTTGCCAATTTTGGGCTGACCTGGAGTACCAATGAGACAGGGATCCCTCTGGCTATGGAGCTGACCTTCTTGAAGACAAAGCATGAGAAAAAATTAGCTTGGTGTTTAATAAGCTGTGTGAGTTTACTGAAGCCTTTGCTGGGCAAAGGCTTTATCTGGTTGGCTACCTGGGATTCCTCTTCTACTTTGGGGTGGATGCAAAAGTCAAGGACCTGGACAGGGTCCTTCTCAAGATCAACAAGGCCAGGATCTCCCTGAATGGGAAGAAGGTCCCCCAGGATACAACTTGGTGGACCACGTTATCCAGGACGCCCTGGTCCTGACTGGTATTTACGGGTTTGCGGCCCCGCCTGAAAAGCTGCTGCTTCACTCCCACCTGACCCTACTGCCTTTCACCAGCAGGCGGGAGTATTTCAATCAGGGTGTATCCACTGTCTATGGTGTGGCAGTGGAGGTTGTGCACCACCTCCATTGCCAGGTGAGTACATACCAAAGAACCCACTACAGGCGCTCATGATATATTCTCTATACCAATAAATATCTTTACATTTTATATTATTTTTATTATACATAATGTTTCTAATTCTTATTTTAGCAAACAAGTTTTGCAAAATAAATCCTGGAGAAGGTTTTCATAAAAGCATAATAATATATTTTAATAAAATATACTTCTAATTTATACATTTTACATTTAATTTTTTTAATTCCATTTTTATATTTATTTGATAAGAGTGATATAAATATATTTGTGTAATCCAGTATCAAGTGTTTGGGATAGCCTCAGATGCCATAACAAAAATAATTTAATATAAAATAAATACATTACAGACCTTCAATAATGGTCCTACTGAATGCAATTGTGGGCTTAGAAGCTTCTAAATATAAAATTATATTTAATAAATCCTAAATAGTACTGTAAATTCAGAACCTGAACGTAAAAATGCAGGATTGTCAAATCCTTGGTCCAAATTTTGAATCACTTTTGCGGGCAACTCAGCTGAGTGAAAAATAAAATATTTAATAAAATCAACCATTTAATTCAGCATTTTTTGGTTTATTTAAATTGGCAAATTTTGAATCCCTTGAGCAGATAACTCAACTAACAAAAGACAAAACTCAGCAAACAAATGCGGGATACATGAATCAGAAATGCAGGATTCTTATGTACATTTGAGATTTCCTGTATGTCAAACAAATCATAGACATCATCTAAAAATTAACAAATCTGAAATTGCGGGATTGTCAAATCCAAGAACCAAGTTTCAAATCAAAAATGAGGTGAATTTGAAATAAATATAATTTATGGGTGTCTCAAAAAGGATGATAAATGATATAGAGTGGATTTGTGCTAATTCTTTTAGGAATCATAGGCATTCTCAAAAATCACCCTATTCCAGTTTAGTGCGGCTAAAATTTAGATCCTACTATTCACCGGCTTAACACACTTAACAATAAAATTGATTAAAATATACACTTCTATTTTTGAGTTTAAGTTTTTCAATAAAAATTTATTATGTCTTCTTCCAATAACAACCAAATAAACGAGCTGTTCCCTGGCCTTGAGAAAATCATGCAGGGCTACTCTGGATCTCTTAATGGTGAAGCCTCTGTCTATTGCCACTCCTAACCTGCAGGCCCCTCTGCAAGCACCACCCAGGAGTGTGTTCTTTCTCTTGCATCCTCAAGCATGGTCTTGTTTGCCCATCACAAACAGGCAGCTGCCAACCCAAATCACATATCAACAATGGCATCCAGAATTGACCAAGTGAGCCATGGGGCCACCAATGGAAGCCAGAATCCAGAAACAGCCAATAAGATGGCACTGTCTGGTTCTCAAGGCAGACACACCCCGCCTCCAGCCAATCAGCCTGCAAGAGGCAGAAGAAAATTAATCACTCCGGAGATTGTTCTTGAAATAATTGAAAAGCAAGGGATGCTTATGTCTCTCAGGAAAATTGCGGCCACAATGGGTTTTGCAAAGTCCACTGTGGCTGCAACCCTATAAGCCCACGCCAACTGTGGCCCCCTACCAAGAAGACCCCAACTGGTGCCTGTATCTCGACCAAAGGTGACACATCCCATCCCCTTATGATGACCATTATGGAATGTGACTTGTGGATGCCCCTGGTCCAGGTACGTCTCCAGCTGGGACTCCACAGCATATTTACTAATAAGAGAACAGTGAATTTGTGGATGCACAGAGTTGTGATTGCTGCCAGAATCCTATCCAATCAGGTTCTTGGTGGTCCCAGTTTGGTGAATACCAACCCATACAACTCAACCATCATTAATTTTATTAAAGGGAGGGCAATGAGGGCCCGTAATGACGTAATCTTCCTGTCATATACCAAGATTTTGGCAAGTATTCAAGGCTTTGGAGAAAAGCGTATCCAATCTGATGTTTATAAGTGTGGCTCAATTTTGTATTGTTTTGTTGGTGTTTTATTGGCATTTTCCCCATTGTGTGTCAATTATTACTTGGCAATATTGAACACTGCAGATGGGTATGCCTACCAGACGGAGCTCAAGGCCATGCTGGAGGAGTGGGCCACACAGCAAAAAGTGTACACATTTGTACTGAGTGCAGAGTGTCACAGTAGGTTCCATCATGATGGGTATTATCTGGCCAAGCAAGCAGGCTTAAAAAGCCGGAAAACCTTTATCGAAATTGACCAAGTTAACAGATTTAAATCAAATGATCAATTGGAAATGGGTTATGGCTGCTCCAGTCTGTCAGCTGAAACCGGTTCCCACTTGCAAATTGACACTGATAAATTGGCGTAATTTGAGGGTCACCTGATATGAGCTTGTTAATCAGCATGGTCATCAGAAACTAGTCACACAAGGGTTCTTTGCAACCTGGACCAGATACTTACTTGACAATGTGGAAGGAATAGGAGGTCAAGACTCAGGTGGTATTTCTTAGTCAATTTTTCTGATATATATTGAATAATTTTCACTGTTTCAACTCTAAGAGTTGAGTCCTCCCAAAACTTTACTCAATAAAAATCATTTATCCCAAGTTCTAATTTACTTTTTAAAAATGCATCCTGTGGTTGGGTTGTTACAATATATTCCATACAATCTGATTCTCAACAGAATTATTTATGGAAGATGGGGTCCTGCAGTTGGAACTTTGTTGTTGGTGCTGCCCAATTTTAATTTTGCGCCAACCAATTTTGCAGCTTCTCCCCTATTCTTGAAAATGAAAATTGTGTTGATCCCAATGTCCAGAATTTTATTCTAAAGATTTGTTGATGTTGTCTCAGGCCATTTATCTTGGGCTACTTTGGTTAGGATTAATTGTTCTGCTTAATCCTGGTATTACAATTGGAAATTTTACAAAAAGATATTTGAAGCCATATTGGTGGTTAATCATTAATTATATGTGGATCTGGGTGGTAATTCCCCATCACTTAGAAATGGCTTCATACTATCCCGCAATTTCTGTTGCATTACTCAACTCTTCTACATCTGAGTTTTTGAAAGCAGTTTGTCATGAATTTTTGTTTCTTTTCTCCTGCTCTGTTGAGATATATGCATTTACCATGTTTTTTTGTATCAATTCCTTTCTGGGCTTTCAGTTTGGGCTTTTTTTAATTTGTGGTTTTTATCTCCAGTTGTATTTGTTGAGACTGGATCTTCTGTTTCCTTTTTCCGCCATGTCCTATCATTTTGGTGTCCAGATTATTTTCCTGCTCCACCCACTGATGAGATTTTGCATGAAGTTTTGTCAGCATTATTATTCTATTCCAGTTCAAATCCTTAGCCATAAATCCCAAGTTTACCATGTGATGACAAAGGTTTTGGAGGATGCTTGTGAATGATTGTTGTCCGCGGTGGAGCACAATCCACGTGTTTTAACTGAAAGTGCATCTCTATACCCTTTTTTTAAAAAAATTGTGTGTATCTATTGAGGAGCTCAAAGTATATAATAAGCTGTATGCCTTCCATCAGGGTACTACTCTGCTTTCAATATTCCTTCCTCAGTTTCTCACTTACTGCCATACAATTGATGTTCCCAAGGTGAATAAACTCTCCATGTTGTGGTTGGCAGTTGACCAGACTACCCAGGATTTGGCAGTTTGGGATTCCTTGTTAACCACAACTGAGGCCCTGGTAAGCCAAATTCTTTCTCTGGTCTCAAATCTGTCTACTTCCAAGCAAGGTAGGTTGGTAATTGAGAACAAATCCGCTGCGCGCTCCTGGTTTTCTGGTCCTTGCTCCGCGGTAGTTCCTCCCAACCAAAGTCAGGATCTTTCTCCTCCTAGCCTGTCTCAGTTGCAATTGGCGGTGGTGAACAAACCCGCCAATGTAAATGAGGTCCCAGTAGTGTCCGGCCCTGATAGTTCCTTGGAGATGCTTCAGCACATTGTATCTGCAAATTCCTCTGTGGTTACGTCCAAAGAGTTGCCCCTTGTTCCCATTGATTGTGATAACCCTGTTCTTCCAGCTGCTGTTCAAGAGATGATCAGGTGTTACTTCCAGGAGCATCCTGCCTCCTTAGCTGCCGTCCGTACTGCCAATGAAAAACAAGACCCTGCCAAGATTCCCACCTTTGCTGCAAATAAATCTACTTCTGGATACTTCTTGTTTTATGGTAGCATTGATAATGGTCAGACTATCTATCAGCCAGCCATTTTGTTGGATAAAGGTGCTTCTAAAAACTTCATGAGTGTGGAGACTGCCAACTTTCTACAACTCAAGTACCACCCAGGAATGCTTGTTAGGGGTGGGAACTTTCAGAAGTTTCCTTCTTTCCTGTTGAAGAAGCCATTAACCTTTGTAGTTTTGGGTCAGTCTTTTACCGCAAGGTTCTCTGTTTGCTCCTCCCTGATGTATCCTATCATTTTGGGTGTGGGTTAGTGGAGAGATCATAATGTATTCACCTTACTGAAAGAATATGTGTTACAGTTGGAACACTCTTTGGGTATATCTATTTGTATTCTGCTGTTAGGTATGTCCAAAATGGAGCAATCCTCTCAGACTATCCAATTGGTTCCTGTTCCTGTCCCCACAAGTTTGGATTTACCAAAATGTTTACAACCCTGGTCCGCGGCGTTTGACGCTACCAGAGGCAAGATCCTTCCCAAACACACTCAGTTTGACTTTGACTTTAAAGTTACCAAATGATCTGATTCAAATTGTGTCTCCTATTTACCCTTTAACCTTGAAGGAAGACACATTTTTGGAAGAATGGACTTATGACATGCTGGCAAAGGGCTATATTTTTAAAAAGGCTTTGTTAATTTGCTCTCTGTTGTTGTTTGTTCAAAAGGCTGATGGGTCTCTTTGTCCTTGTGTTGACTACGGGAACTTAAATAACATCACAATCTCTGATCCCTATCCTTTACCTCTTAAAGCACAGATCTCTAGGTGTGTTGAGAAAGCAAAGGTATTATTGAAACTTGATCTGTTTAATGCTTTCAATCAAATCAAGATTTCAGAAGGAATGGAATGGTTAACAGCATTCTGAACCAAGAAGGGTATCTTTCAGTTCTGGGTAATGCCTTTTGGATTGAAGTATGCTCCAGCTTGCTTTCAGCAACTAATTGATTCCGTCTTGGGGGATCTCCTGGGGGTATGTGCCATTGCGTATATTGATGATATCTGGGTGTTCTCTCCAGATGAGGAGTCACATAAAACCCATCTGTCAGCAGTGGTAGAGCGCATCCTCCAGGACAACTTGATCATTAAAAGAAGCAAATTTGAATTCTACAAACGCAAGGTTATCTTTCTGGGTAATATTATCTTTGAGGATGACCACACCATTACCCCTGACAAGGAAGCTGCAGTTTGAGAGTATGCTACTCCTGTGACAGTATCCCAACTCCATAGTTTCTTAGGTACGTGCACGTTCTTGAAGAAATTCACCCCACACCTGTCTGAAGCAGCCACCCCTTTATATTTGGCTAGTGGTAAGACAACTTTGGTCTGGACGTCTGAGTGCGCAAATGTGTTCATAGCAGTCAAGGATCTTTTGTTGTCATCACCTGTGTTGAGACATGTGGATCCTGAGCTTCCTTTTGTGGTTTCCACAGATGCATCTAAATACGCTGTGGCTGGTGTGTTGTTGCAGACTGCTGGCAACAGGATTGAGAGACCAGTAGGGTATTTCTCCCAAAGATGGAAGCTTGTGAACACAATTACATGATTTACAACAAGTAATTGTTGGCTGTAGTGGAATTGTTAAAGCATTAGCATCACCATCTTATGTTAGCACGTCATCCATTTATAGTAAGAACTGACCACAAAGCTCTTCTATATTATTGACAACCCAGGGTTTTGTCAGGTTGTCAATCCAGATGGCATGGTGACCTGACAAGATACAAGTTCCGCTACAAGTTTTTTAAGGGATTGGACAATCACTTGGTCAATGCATTAAGCAGGAATCCTTCCCATCTCCCAGATGCTAGTGTGGATGCCGAGAATAAAATACATACTATGATTCCAGATGAGGCTGTGGTGCCTTTCATATTGTCTCCACCTGCTACTATGGCTACCATGTCCTTAAATGAGGGCACAGACCTGGACTTATATTCCAAAGTTAAGTTCCTACAACCTTTGTCCAAAGGCTATAATAGGCTATTGGAGCTAGCATGTGCAAAACCAGTGGGTCAGACTCAGGGTTATCATAGGATAGGTCCCGTCCTATATCATCAAGGTTGCTTGTGGGTCCCAGAAGGAACTATTTGGGATGAAATAATGGAGACTCATCACACCTGTCCTACAGCAGGCCACCCAGGGAAAAATAAAATGTGAAACTAATCTGCCGTCAGTTTTCTTGGAAAGGTTTGACAGTGCAGGTGGCAGCTTTTGTTTGCAATTGTCTGGTATGTATTTGATCTAAGGCAAGCCAGAACAGGACTACAGGTTTATTGGCTCCACTGCAGCCTGCTGCAGGACCCTGGACGTCTTTGTTGGTGGATTTCATTAGTGAACTTCCCAATTCCAATGGGTTTAATGCAATCATGGTGGTGGTAAATTGTTTCACAAAAATGGCGCACTTTGTACCTTGCTCCACCAAAATCACTTTGGTGGAAACGGCTAGGTTGTTTGTGAATAGAATCTTTTCCCTAAATGGCATCCCAATGGAGATTGTGAGTGACTGCAGGCCCCAATTCATTGCTTAGTTCTGGGAAGCTTTCACTGGGATTCTAAGTATCAAACTGTGTTGTTCCATGGCTTTCCACCCCAATCCAATGGATAAACGGAGAGGGTAAACCAAAGTTTGGAGGTCTTCCTACACTGCTACACTAATGTACAACAAGATGACTGGTGTGATAATCTACCCATGGCAGAGTTCACATATAATAACAACCCTCACACACCAACTCAAGTATTGTCCTTTTATACCAATGTGGGCTACAACCCTTCTTCAAATATGGGTCCTTGTTTGGTTAGCAACGTGGAAGCTGCAACTGATCAAGCCGCTGCATTGAAGCAGGTTCATCAGGAGCTCCAAGTTACTCTTGCTGCTGCCGTGACAACTTATAAGGAATACACAGATTGCAAGCGCCAGGAAGGTCCAACTTACAGGCCAGGTGATCTAGTCATGGTTGATGCTTGCAATATGAAACTGAAGGTTTCCTGTTGTAAGTTAGGGCCTAAATGAGTTGCCCCTTCAAAGTTGAACGTCAAATTGGCCCCTCCGCCTATTGGCTGGATTTACCCCCTGCTTTCAAGATTTTCCACACCTTTTATGAATGTCTTCTTACTCCCTTTAAAGGTACAGAGACTCCTTCTTTCTAACCTATTCTTATGGAGGGAGAACCTGAGTATGAGTTAAATTGTATTTTGGCTTCCTGCCAGAATTGACAATGCTTGGAAAATGTGGTGTTGTGGAAGGGTTATCCTGATTCTGAAAACTCCTGGGTTCCCCACTACAATTTTTCCAATTCCACAGATCAGATTCACGAGTTCTACAAGCGCAATCCCACTGCTATTGGCCACCCCAAACTTATCTTGGCTGTGATGAAACTCCCACCTGCCCACAAGAATATCTCCTTATCCCATCCTCTGGATGGTGGTATTGTGCCCAGGGCTAAAGCAGAGGGTAATGTCACAGTAGGTTCCATCATGCCAGGTATTATCTGCCCAAGCAAGAAGGCTCAAAAAGCCAGAAAACCTTTATCAAAAATGACCAAGTTAACGGATTTAAATCAAACTGTAAATTCACTGCCTCCTTTGGCTTTGGACAGGATTGCCTTCCCTTGTCGCTCAAAAAAGACCACCCAAAGCCCAGCAAAGCCACAGAGTTCACTCCAAGATTTAGCTCACACTGTGGATGAAAGATTTGTGTTAGCATACCCCACAGAACCCCCGGCTTTGGTTGCTCCGGCTTGAGAAGAAACACTGGTTAATTTGGACTACTTATTAGCTTGGTATTGTCCCCTCCTAAAAGCAATCAGAAACGGCCAATCAAACAAGGCCACATCTGCAGCCAGAAAGTTAAATGGACCTGAGCTAGTTGGGGTGTCCTCCAGCCAATCAGGTGGATCCGTGGAAATTACTTTGAAACTTTCCAGCACCCTTGACCTTGGTCAGCAAATTTTATCACCAGCCAACCAAATGCAAGCAAACTTAGTCATGTGATCATTTTTCAACAACCCACTCCCTTTTAACAATGCTGGGGGACCTTGGGTCCCCTGCTTGTCAATTTTCCAATAAATTTAAAGTTTGAAGCACTTGCAAACACATTTTAAATTTTATAGCTGTTTGGGATTCAGTTTGTGACCTTGCAGCCTAAGGATTAAAGTGTTAGTATCTGTTTGAAGCTTACCTTGTTCCCGCTGGACTTGAACCTGGCTTCTCCTCTGGCCCCCTATACTAGTGTTAATTTACCTAGTTGTTGTCTTCTCTGCTTTTGCCTTTGAAAACAGAGTTCAAACTTTGAATTTTTGATTGAATTTCTCTATAATCTCTATTCTTATTTTGAATTTTCTCTTAAAACCATTGTTTTTGAACCCGTTCTTGCTTTCCGTTACACTCAAGGCACTTGAGGCCATAGTAAAGCTGTGCATACCTGTTCTGCTGCTCCTTTCCGCATTTCTGTTAAAGCTATCCTGCCTGAACTTTTCCCACTCATTTTTAGCCAAAAAACCATACCAACCTACTCCAAATTCCAAGGAGAATACTCCTATAATACTCCCAGCCTTTAAATTTATGGTGTTTTCACTGGCTCCATTCTTGCTGCTCTTGTAGTCCACCTCCCCTAATTTATGGGGGAAAATCTCTTTGTCTGCCCAGCTAATAGGTAGAGAACCTTCTAGTCTATGGAACCTCCCCAGCAGCCTTCTCTTTTCTGGTGAGGCTGTGGTCAAGAGCATGACGTGCAATGATTTGGACCTGGACACCGTGGATCATACTTTGCCCGTCCCTGAAGAAGCTGTGTCTCCCATGCCTTCCCTCCCCAGCATGGTCCAGAGCCATTCAGTACCCCTTGGGCCCCCTAAGATGTCCTCTCCTGCTCCCACCCACACCCCTTGGTTGCTTACCGGTCTGATACTGATGGGCCTGAACGCCTACTTCCCTCAGTTGTCCCTGGTGTCCTCTCTGTGGCCCCCCCTCCAAGCGGCTGTCCCAGTTCTTCACTGGGTGGCATCCTGGTGGTTTGTTTCACCGGGATGGGAGACAAACTTAGTTAGTTTAGCCCCCCTCTCTCACACAAACAGTCAATCAGAAATGGGTTATGGCTGATCCAGTCTGTCAGCTGAAACCGGTTCCCACTTGCAAATTGACACTGATAAATTGGCGTAATTTGAGGGTCACCTGATATGAGCTTGTTAATCAGCATGGTCATCAGAAACTAGTCACACAAGGGTTCTTTGCAACCTGGACCAGATACTTACTTGACAATGTGGAAGGAATAGGAGGTCAAGACTCAGGTGGTATTTCTTAGTCAATTTTTCTGATATATATTGAATAATTTTCACTGTTTCAACCCTAAGAGTTGAGTCCTCCCAAAATTTTACTCAATAAAAATCATTTATCCCAAGTTCTAATTTACTTTTTAAAAATGCATCCTGTGGTTGGGTTATTACAATATATTCTGTACAATCTGATTCTCAACAGAATTATTTCTGGAAGATGGGGTCCTGCAGCTGGAACTTTGTTGTTGGTGCTGCCCAATGTGAATTTTACGCCAACCAATTTTGCCGCTCCTCCCCCCATTCTTGAAACTGCAGATTGTGTTGCCTCCCAATGTCCAGAATTTTATTCTAAAAATTTGTTGATGTTGTCTCAGGCCATTTATCTTGGGCTACTTTGGTTAGGATTAATTGTTCTGCTTAATCCTGGTATTAAAATTGGAAATTTTACATAAAGATATTTGAAGCCACATTGGTGGTTAATCATTAATTATATGTGGATTTGGGTGGTAATCCCCCATCACTTAGAAACAGCTTCATACTATCCCACAATTTTGATCACACAGAGATGGAGCAGCATGAGTGGGCATCCAAGGAAATTGCGACTGCAGGTCATACCTGTTGGTCCTACCCCATCAACCACGCTGACTTGCATCTTGTAGATGTATGTCTCTACAATTTCAGTTCCGCCCTCAGGCGCTTAAAGCCTGCCACCTACAACAAACTGTGCACCCAAATTGATAAGGCTTATGAGCTTTTCTCTTCTGTTTTTGTCCAGGACCTATCAGATCTTGTCATTTTCTATGCAAGTGAAAGTGATAAGTCCAGAAAGGACTCCCACCTTCCCCCTTGCCTATCTATCCATTTTGTCAAGCCTGCATACATGACAGAAGAAGAATTTGAGCAATTGAAGCAATCAGCTCTTGCCGCCCCTTCCCAGTCAACCAACCCTACCTCCCTCCATCAAGCCACCTGCCTTCCAACCCTGACTCCCAAACCACCACCCATTCCCCCACTACCTCTGTTGCTGTCTCTTTTATAGGTGCAGATGAAGGCAATGCTCATTCCACCCAGTCCCTCCCCTTCTCGTCCTTTGATGAGTAAAATACATCTTTTCTTTGTGAAAACTTATTAAAGTTGATATTATTTCTTCCAATTCATAATCAATAATATATTTTTTATATTATTGTCATTCCATATAATTAATAAAATGGTATATATCTGATACAGTAACATATAGCAATCCACATGAATATTTTTCATTATTATTAATAAATTAAAGACCATAAATGTAAAGTTATATTAGTATATTGCAATTAGACGTCAACTCTTGATATTTAGACATTGTGTGAATAACTCAATGTAATTTGTTTAATAAAATTCATTGTAAACTTGGTTCTTTTTTGTTGTAATTTATTTAAACGGACTGTGTTTATATTAGAGAGCCATTAACGTTTAGTAAAATATTGATACATAGTGCATTTTAAAGCCTGTATATTTACCTATTGGTAAAAATTCTGTAAAATTTTCAGTCAGATTTTGTGAGGTAATAATAATGTAATGGATTAATAAATTAACGTTTATTATCATTAATTGGCTGATTTCCTTGCTGTGGCAATAGTGTATTTTCTGACATTTACACACTGGTTTCCAATTGGTTGGTTTCACATACAATCACACAGGAAATAGGAAATCAAGTTGCCATCCTGAGACTGGATGTGGTTGGGGTTGCAACTTGATTTACTATTGCCTGTGCATTGGATGGGAAACCAACCAATTGGAAACCAGTGTTTAAATGTCATAAAATGCACTATTGCCACAGCAAGAAAAATCAGCCAATTAATGATAATAAACGTTAATTTATTAATCAATTACATTATTATTACCTCACAAAATCTGACTAAAAATTTTACAGAATTATTACCAATAGGTAAATATCCAGGCTGTAAAATGCACTATGTATCAATATTTGTACTAAATGTTAATGGCTCTCTAATATTAACACAGTCCATTTAAATAAATTACAATAAAAAAGGCCAAGTTTATAATGGATTTTATTAAACAAATTACATTGAGTTATGCACAGAATGTCTAAATATCAAAATTTGACGTCTAATTGCATTATACTAATATAACTTTACATTTATAGTCTTTAATTTATTAATAATGATGAAAAATATTCATGCGTTGAGGATAATACTATAAAACCCAGTTTTTTGATGTAATTCAAAAAAATGTAAAAAATATCTACAGCCTAATCAACAAATTAGAGTCAGCTCTCCAAAAGATGGTTGAGCTTGAACATAACATAAGGGAAATTGTGGTAAATCAACTGGGAAATGAGGGAAGGGCCTTGGTCCAGCAAAACAAAACCGCAAAAAACAGCCTGGGAACAATGGTCAACAAAGAACACAAGGAAATAATTTTAAATCCTCAAAAGGAAATACTCAAGCAGTTAGATTTCAAAAGTGAAAGTTATAACTTGTGGGAATTTGTGAAAACCAAAAGAAAGAATACTGAAACAATCAAACTAATTGAAGGAAATGAAATTTCAAAGGAAATCAACACAAATGAAGAGAAAACCAACCAAATGGAAAAATAAGAAAATGAAACATAAGCAAGAAGCAGAAGTGCTTCAAGAAATACTAAAAATTTATCAAAAGAAAATCATGAGGAAGCACAAGTTGCAAGAAAGATAAGGAAAATCAAACCTAGAAAAATAAATGAAGAGCAGCCAACACTCATGAAGTTTGCTGAAGGAGCACCTGTGGCTGAGGGGGCCACAGGGGAAACAATTAGTAAGTCTTTTTTATGTTTTACTTCTATTTACTTTAGTTATAACTAGGGATGGGGACAAGGTTGCGGAAGTGGCGGCTTTTATGCCAAGTTGGTTCTACAGGGGTTACCAGTCACTGATAGCCCCTGTAAAACAAACAAATAAAAATAAAATAAATAAAACAATTCAAATTAATATGAAGTATTTTTTCAAATATCAAAGCTAGAGCTAAGGAATATTTACCACCCACAGGGTGCTTGCCGTGAATTGGGGAAGCATACAAAATAGGAGCAAATATCAACTTCAAAGAGATGAATGAAATTTGTGGGGATATCAAATTAAACTTTGATGAATATATCTATGAAAGTATTCAACAATTCCCATTTGCAAACATCAATGAATATGAAAAAACCTAATAAAAATTGACTTTCAAGTAGGAACTGAATATCCAAAAACTGAAATTTTTAATAAATTATTCAAAGCAATATCAAATAAAGTTGGGGACACAGTCCTTGTGAATACATTTAAACATTTATTCATTTCTTTTGCAGAGTGTCAGGATTTCTGGATATTGACTAATTAACGGTTTCAACAAAATAACGCGGGCCAGCAGTCAATTGCTCTTGGGAAGGGTTTCAACAAAATAATGCGGGCTGCAGGTTGTGGAATCAGTGATCAAATCATATCCTGGCATCAACCTCTTTTTTACAATTAATTAATGGTATATGCAATTACTGCTCATTAATTAATCCACCTCAAACCACCACCTCAAACATGCTTCCCATATTAATTACTATTCTAAAACTTTAAATGAATCCTAGAACAAGAGAGCCGTCATATGCACTGTCATCTGCATTACATCTAGAAGAGTCCAACATGGACTGGACTGTCAGGCCAACCACTCTAAGATAAAAGGCTTTGAGCCTATTGTATTAGAGTAGCTCTGATTAAGTGAAACAATCATCTCCGTGAACTAGTAGCCAACTGCTGTCAGATAGCCCTGGAAGTGGCCCAGGTATACAGAAAGGATACCAATCTGTGGAAGATGTCAATTTAGCGGTAGGACACGCCATTTCAAAAACACCATCTCAAAATACGGCATCTCAAATTTCTGCTATCTCAATTTACTAGTAAAAACGCCATTTTGATTTACGGCATTTCAACTAAGAAAAAACAGTTTTAAAATTTTAGATTTTTTGAACTCCAAAAACTACCCAAAAAATTCCCAAAAATAAAAATTCAAAAAACATTTCTAGGCTTAAAAAGCCTCGGAATTCCAAATCTGCAATGAAAAAATGAAGTTAATTAGTAGCAACAAGGTTGCATAAAGTCCAAAAGTTAAAATAATCCCAAAAACAACCATTTTCATATATTTTAACTATAAACTATGCTTTAAAATAAACATATATTTGTAACAAATACCAAATAAAATTAAAATAATGATAAAAGTAAAGGAAATAATAGAGAAGATAGAGTGGTGTTTATTGAGGAAGGATCATACATTGGTTGAAAGAGCAACTGAGATAGCTTGGAGATGCTCAAGCTTGCTATCCTTGGGATAGTAGGCAAAGACCACCTTGCTAATCTCTGTATACTTTTTCACCGCTTTGGTTTGCTTGGGGGGATCATCCTTGGTCTTGATGCCTGTTTTAAAGAGGCGGGCAAGATGGCCAGCTGAGTTTTGAGATTTACCATGATTTTGTTGAACTTGGGCTTCTGAACCCAAACCCTTGTGGCAAATTGACTATGCCACACTTCAAGAGAAGAGGTGGTCTTGATTAGGCCATTCTTTATCTGCTTAAAGCAGTTCCACTGGATTGAGTCATCACCCTTTCTGATGCGGCATGCTCCTTGAAACACTCCAACCCATGGAGTTTCAAAATACTCTATGAATGGAGCAAAGGCTGCCTGGTTAGCAATAATGTAGGGATGGCGGAGGAGGGCATTGTAGAAGGCATTTGTCTCCTCCTGCACAAGGGCAGCAAAGCAGTTGAACACGTCCTTTGCTTCCTTTGTGCCTTCAGTTTAGACCAGCTCATGAAGTGCAGAGCACTTTTGAAGGCAGCAGCAGAGTGCCTACCAAAAGTGAAAGTAGCATCCCTGAGGGGAGCTCTTAAAGACTCTAATAAATGTATTGGCCTGAGCCTGCTCAAAATCTACTACCAGGTATTCATGGTAAAGAAGGCTTTCAGGCTTTTTCTTGATTGGGGTGGCTTCCTCTGACTGGGCCTTTTTCTTGCGCCCTCTAGTCTCCTTTGGCTCCTCTTCAATAGTTGGGAGGATCTCATCCAACTTGGCCTTTAATATTGTTAGAGCCCAGACATAAGTTTCTTGCTTTTTATTTGGGAGAAAAAAAAGACCAGGGGAAGAACAAGATTGCCAACCTGCCCATGGATATTCCAAAGCTGGCTAAAGAGCTTTGGGTAGGTTGAGAATGTTCCATCTGCAAGCCAGGCCTTGCATTTTAAAAGGTTGTGAAGATCCTGAGAGGTAGCAAAGCAGATGATCTGCTCTGGGGCATGTTGTCCATCATCATGAAGGAGAAATCTCTCTTCATGCCATGAAAGCTTTTGCTCTTCAGTTAAAATCAACTGGTCAATTGATATAGCACTGATGCCTTCAGTGCTCAGAGCATATCTCTGGTCAGGGAGATATCTCTGAAGTTTTGAGGCGCCATCAACAGTTGCCAGTTGGGTATCATTTAGATTAATGAGTGGATCATTTACAACCTCAGTTTCAGTTTGGTCTTTGGTGGTTGGTATGATCAGGAAAAGAAACCAGCAGATCAGTTGATACAGTGGATCAAAGGGCTTGGCACAGTCATGCCCAATAGTCAGGGCTTTAAAACAAGTGAACCCATAGGTGGTAAGTCTAGCTGGACAGCCAACATTATCACATTTGAAGTGATGCTGACGGATGGGCTTCTTCTCGTTGTTGCAGCTGAAGCTGTAGCCCTTGTGGACAAAGCCAGCACCCCCTTTCTTTGTCATAATTGGATAGCTGACAGGGTATGTGGCGGGCACAGCAAATGTGCCATTTCTGTTGCATACATTATGGATGGTATTAAGATCCCAGAGCTAAATTGACTCATCTGCAGGAGCACCAGGCTCAGGCTCCTGCTCTTCCTCATCCTCAGGCTCTGAAGTGGGGTCAGAGTGGCAGTTAAAGTTGAAAAACTTCTCTTGAGGGTCTGACGGGGAGTAAACAAAAGGAGAATGGGGAGGGGTTAGGCTTGTTTCCTCAGGCTTTGACAAGGGCGTAGGGGTCTTGGGGGGAGCTTTACCCTTAGCAGGCTGCTTTTTAGGGGTAGTTTTGGCCTTTTTGGCCTTTGGAGGAGTGGTTTTGGACTTTGAGGCCTTTGAGGCCTTGGACGCAGCTTTGTTGATGGACTTGGGAGGCATTTAAAAGTGAATTAGTATCAATATATGAGCAATTTGGGGGGTTGTTTTTAAAGAGAAAAACAAGAATGTTTTTAATATAAAAGTATCAATTTTTTACATAGAATTGTAGAGGAGATCAAATAATATATACTATCAAAATTTCAATGTTTTTTTTTGAAAAAATAATTTTTATTAGTAAAACAAGTAGGCAAGACTTTGAGTTCTGACTGGAAACTTGCTCTCAAGATGGTGTTTCTGAAGTGACATAATTGAGGTGCTGTAGCTCAAAAACATTGTGTTTTTGACCATTTTTTATATTAAATTAACAAATTTACGGTGGAGCTACCTCAACCGGGCCAAAGAGTAAAACTTGAATTTCTCAAAAACTAGCTTATACAACTGGGGTTAAAAAGTACCCAGTTGTTTAGAGGAGATAAAATAATATATATTTGCAAATTTTCATATGTTTTCTTACATTTTTTTATTAATGTTGGCTTTGACGTGAAACTATACTTCTGAAAAGTGGAAAGCAATAATTGCGGTGGGGGAATCAATATAGCATAGCCTGGCGCCATATGTAATTTCTCCTTATTTTCCCCTATCCATTGTGCGCATCAAATCAATTGGGTGATGTGAAACTTGGTGGAATTTGAAGTGACATAAATCACAATGGCGTAATCACCCTCTTCTATATTAAAATCACTATTAAAATTTTATTTGATGAAACCCTTATCAATGTATCCATGTATAATAAAGTTATAAATTACATATAACAAAACTGGTTTTTTTACCCAGCAATGACAATCACTAGAAGGACTATCATAGTGGCGTCTTTTTAGGTTGTTCCTTTTATAAGTGTCTTATATTAATACTATAAGAACATCTTCTGGCACTATACCACAGGCTTTATTTTAGTTTGGGTATAAACTTATTTTAGCTTAAGATAGATGGCGTAATTTGAAATTACGTAAGGTCAAGATGGCGTAATCATACCCCACACTAAGTGTTTTCATATGTAAATAAAGTTAGCAAAATAAGATTTAATTAATCTGACTCAAAGTGACGGAATTGAGATGGCGTAAATTTGAGATGCCATATTATAAAAGTATATGTAAAATTTAACCTTTTTATTGTTTATTTTATTTTTTTGTGATTCAAAATCACTAACACAAAAAATGCCATCTCAAATTAAATTTGAGATGGCGTTTTTTGAGATGCTGTTTTCAAAATGGCATGTTGTACCAATTTAGCCTTCCTTTAAAACCACCCCAAAAAGGCCAGGCCTCCTGCCGTGTCACCCTAATGCCACTTCAGTCTCCTTTAGCGCCGTGAGTTAACTCAGATAAAACGCGGGCAGGCAGGCCGCCTTAAAGCCAGTCTATTAGAATAAAAGACTGATGATTCCTTATTGACTTGATGATTGATCCAAGTCCTACTTCCTTAACATGATCCTCTCTTGAGTTTTATTAGTGGAGAGCAAAAGATGATACTGTTGTCATACAGTATAATTATCTATAGTAAAATATAGAGACAACTATGAACCTATATCCAGAAGTAGGAAGAGCCGTCCCAAATCCTCTGGGCTTTGGGCCCAGTCAGACTTTCTACTTCTGATGGCAAAAAAATAATCTGGGCCAAAGGTTACGCCAAAGTCACAGGTTCTCTGTACTTTCCTAATGTTAGAAGACTTAAGATATTATCTGGCGGATGATAAAATGCTATGGTCCACAATTTTCTGACACAGAGGCATGGGGGGGAGATACAAGTTGGGTGCCTCCTGGTACAATATTAAAATTCAGTCAAAAATCCTATATAAAAAGATTAGCTCAATTATATAAAAAATTGTACATGTTATCCAAAAAATATACCTTGTAAAGAATTCACGTTGCTGTATACCTAGTAATACTGTTGCACTGCATATTAAAAACAAATGTCAAAAATTTGGAAGATGTACCTATACAGATTGATATATGCCAATTAGCACTAGAACACCAGAAGACACCATGGGGGTATATTACAGTTGAGCACGTCCTGTATGACTCCTTTGCAATGAAATCATTGTATGGGTACTATGTGCCTCCCAAAAAGAATCTACTAATCAATTCACTCACCCACCTCCCTTTTATCAAGCGTTTGGCAACCACCGGGGTGCAGGGCGCCACCCCTCTAGCAATTACATCCAGGGTTGTCCACCACATACAGAAGAGTATGTGGATTCAGTTAGACACTTTAGCCAAAAATTTGATTTCAGGGTATAATTCCCCAGATTAATTGTGTTCCATTTGCAAGTTGAATATTCCTAATAAATTTTATTCCCTTGCAATTTACTTTTTTAAAAAAAATATTAAAATTTAATATTTAAATTTTAATATTTAAAATTTAATAGTTCAATTATAATAGTAATATATCTAAATATATTATAAGACTTTAGTTATAGTTGCAAACACGTCAAATAATAAAAATAATTAAAAATATTTTTATTTGCTGGCTCGTCAAGTACAGGCTCCTTTATTACAGTAGTTAAACATTGAGAACTGAATTTATCCGCAACAGAAGGCCTGCTCCACTTATATTCTAAACAAGTGATTGTTTAGAACTTGAATTACCTTTCCCTTGTAATATGATTTGATAAATATATTCAATATGCCTGACCCGCATCATAAGTACTAATTAGTAAGAGATACATGAAAATCATTGGTTTTTGTGTCATGTGGCTATAGTGGCACTGAAATATTAAGGATCAGATGATGACTTGCAAGGTCCAATTTGTGACTTAAAAAAGCCAAAGTACCAACAAGGATTCACAATTGTTTAAATAAAATTATTCTATTTCTAGCCTTTTAAATCAATTTATTTGTTAAATCTACAGTAAATACACTATTTAGTGATTATAATAAAAAATACTAAACTCTATATCTAGAACAATTAATTCTAATTATATTTTTTACTAATTCTTATATGTCTATAATACAATCAAATATCACATCATTATATATAAATAATAATTTTTTTAGTCCTAATAAAAACAAAATAAATAAAAAATAAACCCGGTGCGCCCATTTATCTAATTGGCTTGGAGGTAAGGGATTTGGGGAGGAAGGATTCTAAGTGTTTATAAAAAGCTGCCACCACATCAGGTGGCATTGCAAATTGATGATCTCAAGAATGTTGAAGAGATCCTTGGTGTCCTGCGGAAGGCCTTGTTTCACCTTATTCTTGATCCAACCAAACACCTCCTCATTTGGATTCAGGAATGGGGAATATGGCGGGAGGAAGAGGAGTCTCATTGGACAGTCAGCCAGGCAGTGACTGGCTGAATGGCTATTTTTATCAAAAAGGCAGGAACTTGGACACAACCAAATCCACTTTGTGGAGCCCAACATTATCCAACACAACAATTTTGGTTGTGTCCTGGTAATTAATCCAAAGGTACTCCTTGACAGCTCAGAGAAAATTGAGAAAATTCCCGCTATTGTGGGAACCCTTGATCATCTGGTATTGATCCAACCTGCAAGGACCAAGAAGCACAACCATTAAATAGGTCTGGGAACAGCCAGCTGCACAATGAGCTATGCCATCCTTGGACCCCTTCTTGACCCACCCATGTCTAGATATGAGTGAAGAGGAAAACAATGATTTGTTGATGTAGAAGAACTGTATGTTGCCAGTCTCCTAAAGGGCCAGATAAGTC
The DNA here is from genome assembly GCA_014839935.2 of Entomophthora muscae. Lineage (NCBI taxonomy): Eukaryota > Fungi > Entomophthoromycota > Entomophthoromycetes > Entomophthorales > Entomophthoraceae > Entomophthora > Entomophthora muscae. The sequence continues at coordinate 169,342 of QTSX02000104.1, forward strand.
TTGGCATAAATGTGTTGCTCTTTGATTGTTTTCTTGCTGTTCCTATTGTACAGAGAAACTCCGAGGACCTTCTAAGAGAAGCCCAATTTGACCATTGCTTTGTATACAAGGGTTTTTGAGGCAGAAAGCCCAAACTCTGTGGCAAGCATTGATTGGACAGCAATTGAGTCCAGGTGGCAATCCTTGGTAACCCACTGCTTGATTGCATTGATATGAACAGGCTGAAGGAGTTTGGGCTGCTGCTTAGCCTTGGTGGATTTGGAAATTTTCCCAGTATTGCCATACTTTTTGTTGATGTCACCAATATCTCTGGCTGTGACCCCAAATTGGGATGCAATATCCCAAACTGCCATTCCCCTGTTAAAGCAGTTGAGGAGAGTATCTCACTCACTATCCGTCAACTGATGCTGGCCCTTGACAGGTACTGCGGCATCCTGGTAGGCTCAACACAGGGGATGGGAAACTTTGTGTAGAAGGTGGGATAACGCTTGGTTGCGCTGGCGCCATAAATGATGGCATATGATACAGGCGCAGATGGCTCTTCAGTGGTGGCCAATGACTCCTAGGACGTGTCAAAAACGCGGGGGCAGGAAGTGGCAACTCTTGGATCAAGAGTGCATGGCCAGGTGACAACTGGGTACAGGATGGAGGTGTAAGTAACCTCAGTGTTCCTGGTGACCCTGGTGTAGAAAACCTTGGTGGCAAGCCTTGAGAGCGGCTTCTGTCTGGGATTAAGGCTGTGTGATCTGACTTGGGACGCGGGAGGTGATTGACTGGTGATGACGCCTTGGGAGGCCTGTGTGTTGGCATGACTCACTTATATTTGGGTTCTGGGTCTGTTCTTGGACCCTCTGGGACGCCCTCATGAACAGGCTGCCCTGTGGGCTGGTGCAGGAACGGGTTGAGAATGCAATTGACAGTCTATAAAAACAAAATAAAAATATGTTTTAGATTAAATATGTATTTATTTGGATTTATTGGTTTAGTTGTGAGTAGTTGTTTTCTCTTGATTTAGCCTTAAATAATAGCAGAGTTTCTATATTTGGGATTTGAAGTGTATAATATTGTATACTTTCTGGGTTTGGATAGTTTTAAAGTTTAGTTACTTTTTATTTCTAAACATGGAAGTTGAGATTGAACTTTTCATTTGATTTTATCCAGAGTAGAGCTTCTTTATTTGGATTGTTGTTTCCTAGTGTGCCTACTGTACATTAAATTTGGATTCCATTTCCTGCAATTAATATTTGAGCTTACTAGTGGCATTCAAAAGTGATTTGAGATTTGGTTCTTGGATTTGACAATCCCGCAATTTCAAAAAACATAGTAATCTTAATGAAAATGGCTGATGGATTTGAACATTTCAAATCTAATTCCAGTTAATTCATTTTGTCTATTGGAAATATGCAGTCCAAATTGAACTTTACAAAGTGTCTATGAGCTCCTGCATTTTTAAAATTCAAATAAATATAAAAAGAATTCAATTTAATTAAAAAAGGCCATCCCGCAAAAGTGATTCAAAATTTGGATCAAGGATTTGACAATCCCGCATTTTTAAGTTCAGGTTCTGAATTTACAGTAAATCAGATAACATAAAAAAGTGAGACACACTAAGCCTTTAATTGATTGGCTGTTTAGCAAGGCATGTGGGGATGAAAAATCAGCGTGACCATAGAATTTGGCCACAGCCTCAGCTGGGAGGGTGTGGATCCTGGACTGCAGCAAATCAAAGAGGTCCTTGGTCCTAGTTGGGGTCCCTTGCTTGACAATTTGCTTGAGCCACCAGAAAAACTCTCTTAATGGGATTTAGGAAGGGCAAATAGGCAGGGAGGAAGAGAAGGTGTAAATTTGCTGTGGCCAAATGCTGGGGGCCCACTGCAATGCTGGTGTGATTGATGAAAATTCAGCAAGAATATCTGCCACCTTGTGGAGACCAACATTGTCCAGTACTATTACATTGGTAAAGCCCAGGCTTGTGTGCCTCAGGTGCTCCTGAATCAATTGGAGAAAAGATAAGAAGGCCCTGCTATTGTGAGAACCCAATATCATTTGATACAGCTCAATCCCCTTTTGCCAAGGAGAGCCACCATTGAATAGGCTGTGGCGCAGAATGCAGCACGCCAAGCTACCCTGTCATTGGAGCCTTTTGGGACATACCCATATGCATTGCACATAGACAAGGAAAACGCCAATTTGTCAATTTAGTAGAATTTCACTGTCCCTTTGTTTTTGAGTGCAGTGTAGGCCTCAGTGTATTTTTTCTGGGTCTCAATGTTAGTTGGACTATTCCAATTGTACAGAGATACCCCAAGCTTTTTCCAGGAAAATTGCATTCCCTTCACCAGATGGTAGTAAAAGGAAATCAAAGCCTCAATCCCAAAAGTAGATTTGACCATGGCCTGTATATTTGCCAGTTCAAGATGGCAGTGCCGGGTGATCCACTGGCAGATTGCCCATTTGTGCTCCTTGGTGAGCATGGTAGAAACACACAAGGATTTCTCCACAGCAAGGACACAACCAGCTTTGATGAATTTTTGGTAAGGTCTTGCTAGCGTACTTGGGATCCACTCCAACAAGGGCTGTGGTTGCCTTGTACTCACCTGATTCCTGCATTAGCTTAAGCAGAATGATGCGTTTGATGTTGAGGGTGCACTTCTGGGCGAGCTTTTTAGCGGTAGGGATTGACTTGTTGGCATTGGGCACAACACAGGGCATAGGTACCTTGGTATAGAAGGATGCAACCTTTTTTAACACCAGCTGTCCCTCATTGATTTGATAGAACTTAGGCTCCTTTTCATCTTCCTGGTTGCCATCACTGACATAAGTCTCATAGTTAGTGTCAAGTACAGGCTTAACTTTCTCCAGCATGGCTGACGGGACCAACTCTTGGAGGTACACATCAAACACATACAAAGTAAGTTCTACCTCCTTGTTTCTAACCATTTTGGTAGTGGTGACCTTGGTGGGCTTCTGGGTCAGCTTGGGGGACCTGAGGGTAGATGCTTTGCACCCTATCATCTTGTGCTCCTTGAACCGGCTGTGTCAGTACAGCATCACTATTGAACTCTCCTCTCCTGTCTCCTTCCTGAGTAGGCGCTTGTGTTGCACTAACTCTATTCTTTGACCCGTGTGGGTGACCGCAACTGCGGCACACAGCGGGTGCATTGTCACTCTGTTGTTGTGTACCTTCCATTTTAAAATTTAACAAAATACTAAATAAAACTTAATTAAGTTATACACTGTTTTTTAATTTTTTCTTTTTATCTTAATATGGATATTTAATTATAGTTTTCCCCGCCCAATATCCCAATTATAGATTGTTATTTCTTAATTAGTTGTTTTGGTTTTACCATGTCCATTTTAGAATACCCAAAATAATTTCCACCCATTTTCCCAGATTTTACGCCAAATTAAGCACCAACACAATATTTTTAAAATTTATGTTTCAGATCTTGTGTCTTATTTTAGATACCTTGTTATCATTCTTGATTACAATACATTGTACACATCATTTGAGTGATTTTTTTACATTGTAAGTTGCTATTGTGTTTTGGTTTTGGGTTGAGTTTTGACTCATTGTGCTTGGGTATATTTTGTCACCAATTCACATAGTAAACATATGCACACTGAAAGTCAGCTCACACCATTTTATTTGTGAATCAATGTATTTTGGATAGTATTTTGAATAGTTTTTCTTGGCATATGAGCACTTATTTGCTGTGTTGAACCATTTTGCCCATTAACACCAAAAATCCCTGTTAACAGAGTGTATATTTTAACCTGATAGTTAGAATTTGCTTAAATCTGAAATCATTTCATTTAAATTTGAGGTTTTTGGTTGTTGCCATAGATTTTAAAACTACTTTACTAGATAACCCCTTTTATAATAAAAAATTATGACAAAATTTAAATACTTTTTAATTTATACTCCTTAAAAATTATACTATTTTGAAAACTCTTTGTCAGGAAATCCTGATCCATCAGGGTTGACTGATCCATATTATCATCACTGAGGCTATGGGTTAGTAATAGACATGCCACTGCCAGATGTAAAAAATCTATTCCAGATGATGGCAAAAATATATCAAGCTAATTATAGGATTACAATTTGGAAGATACCTGAAACATTCAGGATCAAAATCATTGGTTGATAAAGAAGCCCAAATAATTTTGTGTAAACAATTTGGGATTACTAAAGCAGATGCGCCTCCACCAGATAGAATAAGACAGAGTATTACAACATCCTGTTTCACCAAGAAATGGGACATAGGACCGCCTGTGCACAGTGTGCATTACACCACACACTAGATGGGACCCCACCAAAAGATGTCAACTTAGTTGGTCTCAACTGAGTCAAGGGATATCCATATTGAAGAGAAGAAATTAGCAGCCTAGGATATTACATCATTATAAAACCACTATTTGGGTTTGGAATTCAACTCTAGGGGTTGAAACTAGAATCTTGGGGATGATAGGCTAGCTAGTAAGAGCTATTTACAGCTAGACACAAGTCTTGCCGCAGCTGCCTACGCTATAAAAAGCCCTTATACAATCACTTGAAATGAAGACAAATAACAATCACCAATATTACTACTGTCAGAAATTGTGCCATTAATGCTATTTTAATATGGCCTTCAAATAATGATAGCTTCAAATATTTGACTGGTTTTGCTTTCAAGTTTGGGAATTCCTTGTTTCTGTACATGGGTCTGGGCCAATATCCACCCATTCCGGAATACCATACCTTCTCTTGTTTGATCCTGGTATGACCTCATCCCAACGTGACCCCCTTGGCCACTCTGTCTCTCTAATGAGTGATCACTGTCCCTTGTCTACTATTTAAGTAGAATCAAATCACCTCATAAAGACAAGTTTATCCACATTTGTGTTGGCTTTAATAATCTTCAAGCTTTTTCCTATCCTTTCTACCAAAAGGACTTTCTCATCTTGTATTTCAGGAAATTAAGGTACATGCCCTTAATTTTGCCCTGAAGGCTAACCCAAGGCTAGTTTTGAACCTCAAATCTTTTTTTATAAAGATTTCCCCCTGTGTCCTCCTGGATGTCATCCCCAGGAGCCAAACACAACAAAATGGTGCTCACTACAGGGGCTGCAAGCCCCTCAGTTACCCCGTTCCCATGTGCATTCTCTGGTCCTTCTCCCTTTGTTTCTGAAGTACCCAAACAACCTAAAGTTTCTAGTCCTCCTCTAGAAGAAGACATCACCAATGCCCCCTAAACTCCCATGGTACTGGTTCTGTCACCTGGGCCTGTGTGGGCCCTTTCCAGCTTTCTCTCTCAATTATGAGCAAGCTTGTGCTGCCGCCCTCTCCCTGCTCCCTGCTCCACTCTGGCACTGTGGCAATATACACTATCCCTGGTCTCTATCCCGGGTATGCTTCTGAAGACCTGTATTCCTTCCTATTGAACCTTGGTCTCCCCCCCGCACTGATGGAATCCATGGATACAATTGGTGTGTTGGTCAACCAGTTCATCCAACCCGCCCTGGTTCACCATAAACTTGCATTAGTATCCCAGAACCAACTTATAAATGCTGTAGCCACTGCTGTCTCAAACAAACATGCTCAAAATATGGCATATCAAGAATGGTCCCATAGTCTCTTTGTGTGTATTTCCCATAACCAGTGCGGCTTGCTGGCCTCCCAGAAGTACTTTACCTCCTCACTGAATTCCTTTTGTTCCTTGCTCCCTGGATACATCAAGGATTGACTATGCAAATTGGATGAGCATCAAGCAGCGTGGCGTGGACAGATTGAGGCCTTTCTTCTAAAGCATTGTCAGTATTTTGAGACTCTAGTTAGCAAACTTAAAAATTCCAAGAGCATATCAATTCTCAACTTGAATTGGTTGGAGCTCATGTTTATACTTGGGGCCGCCATCTGCAGCATCAATATGGTTTGGATAAGGCTGCACTAGGCAACACTCTATATCAAGTACAAAATTATGTGGATGATAGAGTAGCATCTATTGAGTTGACTCCTCCCGCTCCTCCTTTTAAGACCCCATTTGACTTTGAAGCCAAGGTATGGGAAGCAATAGCCAAGCTCAAGGCTACCACTTGGCAAAAATCTTCTGTTCAGAACCCTCCTCCAGTTGAACCTATGTCTGACCCTTGCATTGCTTTGCTCACTGATCAAGTAGCTACTTTGTGGGCAAAGTTGAGTATTTCAGGTAACACCTCTCTAATTTTGAGGACTTGTCCTCTGAGTCTGAAGGTAAAGAGGAAGGTGAAGTCGCTAATACTCCCGCTCATGACAACCATGGTTGCTGCCCTGGTTTGGAAGGTCAAACCCTTGTCAACTGCGCACCTGCACTAGATCAGCTTGCAGAAGTAACTGTCAAAACCACAGGCTTGACCCGCCAGCAAGGTTCTAACCAAGCGGGTTTGTGACCTGCAATCCAATTATCTGGTCACCCGAAGCCAGACTAGGAAGTCAACTTGAATTACCAAATCCATTAACATGAACAGATGATGATCCTTCACGGTGGATATCTCAACTTGGCGCTTGACTCATTATCAGGATCAAGCCACCCCCTTCTTCTATCCAGCCGTGTGATCACCAATCTTGTTCCTTCTATCCTTGATTCACAAGAACTATGTAATCATTATCTCTCAATAAAGATTATTATCTATCTTTCATATTTTCACGTGTAACTCTGCTAGAACAGCACAGTTACGACATAACAAATGATGTTTCTGATAGGCAGGACACATGGGAAAAAGAGGTACAAAACCTCTCTCACTTTTCCAAGACAATTAATGAACAGGCCATCCCCTTGTTTGCTCAGACCACTTCCCTGACCACTTGCCTCAATGGGATTGCTGGCACCTTATTGGTGCAACAAATTAAGATTGACAAATTTGGAGTTGCCGCTGCTACCGCTAGAGATATTAGTGGACAGAGCAGCTCTACCTTGGATACCCTATAGGAAAGCCTTTGACTCCTCTGGGCTAGACAACCTGCTGCTGAATCCAAGTTTGAAGGCAATCCTCACATCAACGTCCTCAACCCAGGTGAAAACAGTCTGTCCTCTTCCTCTTCCATCAACCCAAATTACAAACCAACCTTCAAACAGATATTTGATCCTAAAACCTCTACCATTTCTGCCTTTCTGGCAATTTACAAGACTGCAATGTGTAGGGCCACTGAAAAACTTAAGAAGGAGCATATTCTTACCTGCCTGCATTCCACGTGCCAAGAAGTGGTGGTCCCCAAACTCCCCTATATTGTCACTTGGGAGGACATGAAACACCTCCTTATTGAGGAGTTTGGAGAAGATCTCAGCTTGGATGTCAAGAAGAATGCATTTATGCACATTGCCTTTAAGCTCAAGGAAACACTGGCTGAGTTTGCGGATTGCTTCTACATTGAAGGCCAACAGTTAATCACCAGTCAACAGTTAACTCCCCAGAAATTTTACACTGCTTGTTCAAATGCTTTGAAAGTGAACCAGCTTCTATGCCTACAATTTAAGGCACACAAGGCTTCACTCATTTCCATGAAGAGTATTAAGACGCTCTTCCAAGACATGCATTTGACCCATGTGGGTACAATGGTACGCAAAAATAAAGCCAGTAATACTGGGACTACTTCTCGTACGCTGCACGTTATGATTCTGGGTGAAGGTGGACAGACTAAGAGGCAAGGTTGCCATAACTGTGGCCAAATAGGGCACCACTTTCATACTTGCACTAATCTCCAAGTGGAAGGATGTGATCCCAAGGAACAGGCAGGAAAAGAGAGGTCAGCTTAGAGATGGAGACACTCTCTGCTGACCAATATCCCCCATCTCCCCCTGATCCTCCTTTTTCCTCTAGCCCAACTATTCTTCACCCATTCTACAATCTCTCAAGTAATTTAGACCCTGAAGATTCTGATAGTGAAGATTCTGATAGTGAAAATTCTGATAGTTATGGCTATTCTGTTCTGGCTGTTCTGGAAACTGTCTCTGTCCCTTAAAAGCTTTGCTCTGGGCTGACCATCACCACTTCTCAAGCACCTTCAAGTGAATCCAAAACCATGGTGGCTTGCCCTTAACTAGCTGAAGCTCATTGACCTCCTGTCTTGGTTGATTCTTCTGGTAAAGCGGCCAAGCTAGCCAAAGCTCTCTTCCAAAACGTAACTGTATCTCTTCCACTGCAGACTGTGTATAAGGAGATTACTGCCTTAAGGTACATGTTAGATAAATGGAAAAAAGAGCTGGAGGCTGCGCAAGAGGTGTTGGCAGTCTTGCCCACCTTTGGGAAAGATACAACCTGTGTGGAAATATCAATCCAAAAGGTTAAAATCAAAGCTATCTTGGACACAGGCTCTCCAGTCAATGTAGTATCTTCAAAACTATCAAAGAAACTTAAGCTGGCCCCTGGCCTCAACTACACTCAGTTGTATGGAACAGATGGCATGGCACAAACTTGGGCTATTGGTGCCTACTCTGCTCTATCTATGAGATTTGGGAAACCCCTCATTGCTTCCCCTGCTGTAGTCCTTGAAAACAAAAGCTATGACCTCTTGGTTGGTACACAATTCCTTCAAAAGTATAATGGGAATGTGAACTTACAAGATGAATATATTTTGCTCCTAAGATATGAGGTCCCTTTGATTTTTGAGGAACCTCCGCGCCTCCCAGGAAAAAGTCTTAAAACTTGCGTGCTTGAATACCCTACAGGTATCTTCTCTCTCAAGTATAGGACTCACTCCTCCAACATGTGCACTCCTCCTCCTTCCTGCCCTGCGGAGGAAGGGGTACCTTTTCTTGCCCCAGCGGCTGTCACCATTTCTCTGGGCTCCCAGGTGGTGATTGATTCTCAGATTTCTTACAAACTACCTGAAAATTTGTTCTTAGAGCTCTACTCCCCTGAATCCCTAAGCCGTAAAGAACCCTGACTATGTCCTGGGATTCTAGATCAAACCCACAAAGTGCCTGTACAATTACTGCTTGGCAACCTGCAGGCCCTGCCCATGCAGGTGACTTGAGGCCAGGTTATAGGGCATGGTTGTATACTGGGGGCAGAACAAGTGGCATCCCTCTACCCTTTCAGAGCTTTTAGTTATTTCAACCTACCTGAAGACAATCCCCAAGTTCTCTCCTTATTTACTGCTGCTGACTTCTCCCAATTGTCTCTTATCCAACAAAAAGACATGTTGGACCTGCTCAATAAGTTAGGCGACATCTTTGCCTCTGGACCTACAGACTATGGCCTAGCTAAAGGGGTCATCCATCTGATTGATACTGGTGATCACCTCCTTTTTGTGCCAAACCATACCGCTGTAGTAGGGTAGAGGATGCTCAGGTATCTAGGGAGCTCTAATAACTACTAGACACTGGGCTACTGGCTCCTTCCCAAATTCCTTGGCTTCACCATTACTGATCCTCAAGAAGAAGGATGGATGACATTACATTGTAATGAACTATTGCCGCCTGAACTCTCTTTATCAGAATCATCCTGACATCAAGTTCTTGGCCATTAGAAATTGGGAAGCATCCAAAATCTAGGCCAAGTAGCATTAAAATTGTGATTTACTCAAGATGAGTCTTATTCATGCATTTTTGCATGAATAGGTTAATGCATGAATGTCCACTTTCATTCATGCGTAACTCATTGAGTACACAACAGAATTGATGTTTGGACTTGCATTTAAAAGGTCTTGCCAAGCCTGACAACTTTCCTTAAGCAATAAAAACTTGTCAAGAACCCCAATCACAAGAAAAATTGAAGTTCAACCCAATCTTTTGCTATCTATTTTCTCTTTAATTTTAGAAAGTAAGTTCTGTTGTGTCTTTAAAGCTGGGCTTTACACTCTCACTAAGGAAGACTCGTACCCCTTGTCCAGAATTGACAATGCTCTCAGACGGCTGGGTGGTTCCAAGTTTTTCTCAGCCATGGATCTAGCCTCTGGATACTGGCAAGTTGACTTATCTCCTGAAGATAGAAAAAAGGCTGTGCTTATCACCTAAGAAGGCCTTTTTGAACCCACTCATATGCCCCAAGGACTCTGCAATGCCACTGCTACATTTCAACAGGATATGGACTCCATCCTACGAGATCTAAAGCTCTCTTGTGTCCTTGTGTACCTTGATGACATCACTGTATTCAGTGCTACCTTTACCAACCATTTGGAACACCTCAAGGCTGTCTTCATCAAAATCAGCAAAGCTGGCTTGAAACTCAAACCCTCCAAATGCTCCTTCTTTAAAGAATGTCTTGAGTTCTTAGGTCATGAGGTCACTCAAACTGGAATACTCCCCATGAATAATAAGGTGGAAGCCATCAACAAGATGATACCTCCCACAAATGTTTGAGAGGTTCAAGTATTCCTTGGTATGATGAGCTACTACTGACAGTTCATACCTGATTTTGCTGAACTGAGTGAACCCCTCGTCCAACTGCTTTGCAACATCCCCTTTGAGTGGAATGACAGCCAGCAACAAGCATTTGAAGCGCTGGAGGCCAAGCTCAAAGAGGCTCCTATCTTGGTCTATCCTGATTATGATAAAGAGTTCATCTTGTATACTGACGCTAGTGGGGTAGCTGTGGGTGCTATTCTTGCCCAACTCAACAATGAAGGTGTAGATCAACCTGTAGCCTACTCATCAAGGGTCCTCAATAAGCATAAAAAGAACTACAGTGTCACTGAGAAGGAATTTTTGGCAGTGCTGCATGCAGTGAAACAGTTTCAGAACTACATCTATGGAACCCACTTCACGGTGGTCACAGATCACTCCTCCCTCAAATGGCTGCAACAACTAAAGGAACCTGAAGGTTGACTAGCATGTTGGGCTCTGCATCTGAAAGGATACAATTTCACTGTGATACACTGTCCTGGGTCCCAACATCAGAACGCTGATGGCTTGTCAAGGATGCCAATACTAGCTATCCACCCCATGAAGCTGATTGCCTGTACAAGTTAATAGGGTACCCTGACTCTTAGACCACTGAGCCAGAAGACATTTGACTGGCGCTACAAGCCCTATCCAAGGACACAGTAAATTGAGATAGACAGCTCTTCAAGAAAGTCAACAATGCCTACCTACTCTATGTTTGCCCTAGCATGAGGATAGCCATTACCCTCCAAGCTCACATCAACACTGGACATGAAGATATAGCCAAAACCCATGATTTGGCTATGCAAGAACTTTTACTGGGAGAACATGCGCCTTCTGATCCCTGATGCTCTTGCCTCCTGTCATTTGTGTCAACTCCAACGTCCTTGCCCTTCCTAACACCAATTCAAGCTCATCCCCCTAATCATGCTTTCCTTAATGTGAGTATTGATGCTGTTGGGTCTTTTCCTCAGTCTAGGTCTGGGTGTTGATTTATCTTAGTTGCCATGGACCGTTTTAGCAAATGGGTTGAAGCCGGAGCTGCAAAAGATATAACTGCCAAGACCACTGCTAATTTCTTGCTGCAAGACATCTTCTACCAACATGGCTGCCCTCAAGTCCTGCTTCCTGAAAATGGCACCAATTTTAATGCTCACCTCATCACATCTATTGTCAAAGCTATGGGTACCCACCAATCTTTCTCTGCACCATATAACCCTTCAACTAATGAAACTGTTGAACAAGCCAATTCCTCCCTGGTGGCCATAATGAGGAAATTCACGCTCTCTGATGCTGCCAATTGGGATATGTTCCTCCCTGCTGCCCTCTTTGCTTATCAACTCAGTAGACACCAAGTAACTAGTCAGTCCCCTTTTGCCATGCTTTATGGGCGTGAAGCCGCCACTCCCTCAATCTTGGGTCCCCCCTTGATCAAAGTTGATGCGTCTGCAAATCCTGAGGCCCATGTTAAAGACTTAACTAATTGTATCATTGACATCCAAGCAACAGCTTATTCCACTGCTTACAAGGTCAAGGCTCTGGAGCTCTTCCTGTCCAATGCTGCTAGAGCCCCCTCCCTGACTATCAAATAGGCAACCTGGCTCTCTACTACCAGAATTGTACAGGTGATAGAGCTCATAAGCTGGATTCCCTCTGGGTTGGTCCCTGCAAAGTCACCTTTAAAAAAGACGTCAAGTATACTGTGAAATCACTTTCCTCTGGACATTCTTTTGCCCGCGTCCACTCCAAATTTCTCCATAAATATCAACTCCCTGTGTCCAATCTTGAGGGGGGAGATGTCGGAAATTGTGCCATCAATGCTATTTCAATATGGCCTTCAAATAATGATAGCTGCAAAGATTTGACTGGTTTTGCTTTCAAGTTTGGGAATTCCTTGTTTTCTGTACATGGGTCTGGGCCAATATCCACCCATTCCAGAATACCATACCTTCTCTTGTTTGATCCTGGTATGACCTCATCCCAACGTGACCCCCTTGGCCACTCTGTCTCTCTAATGAGTGATCACTGTCCCTTGTCTACTATTTAAGTAGAATCAAATCACCTCATAAAGACAAGTTTATCTACATTTGCGTTGGCTTTAACAATCTTCAAGCTTTTTCCTGTCCTTTCTTCCAAAAGGACTTTCTCATCTTGTATTCCAGGAAATTAAGGTACATGCCCTTAATTTTGCCGTGAAGGCTAACCCAAGGCTAGCTTCAAACCTCAAATCTTTTGTTATAAAGACTTCCTGTTGTGTCCTACTGGATGTTGTCCCCAGGAGCCAAACACGACACCTTGTTGAGCTCACATATCTGAAACTAGGGAACAAACCTTATTCTGAGACTTATCCTGTATCACCTGATCTCTGTAGATATCTCACATGATATACTAGGATCAATAGAACCTTTCCTGAATGTTCACATGACTGTTCATGTTGCCCTCTGTCCATCCTGAAGATGGAATGAGTGACTATATAATCCCCTCATTCCTTTTCTTAATAAATAAGCTTTATTCATATATCTATTATAAGTGTTCCTTTAATAGTCAACAAGTCCTAGGACAACAGGGTTAGGCTCTACCCTTACAGGGGTTCCTGTCTCATAGGCCTAGTGTAAGCCTGAAATTACAACAACTACTCATCTAATAGTATTAGTGTCAAGTATTCAATAAGAGTGTATTATTAATACTTTTCAGATCCTGCCAACCCATCTCTGCCCAAAGCTGCTGGTGTTGCGTCCATTGACCACAGGACCTCTCTAATCACTTGGCTCCAGCAACAACAGAAACCCACCAGTTGCTGCATTAATAAAAACACCAATTGGAAGCACATCTGTCTTAATACAGATACACTTTTATCAAAACTTAACAAAATGTCAAAACACTATAATAAAAATCATTTCTCTTCTTCAAGAACCCAAAATCTTAACACTTTATTCTTTTATGAGACCTTGAATTATCTATAATCATTCTGGCTAACATTATGGGTCATTATGTTTCTTTTTATGCCTAAGCACTGGACTGATTATTTTATAAATTAATTACATTATTCATATTCAAATTATTCAGAAAGGTTAAAATACAATCAATGTCAAATCTTTAATTGATCTTAGGCTTAAATGAATTTTTAAAAAAAAATTTTATCAATTTTAGAATTTAAAATTGCACTTTATAATATTGCTGGAAATATCTTAAGTGCTACTACAAACTACAAGCTAAAAATATTTACAATGGGTTGCATGAGAGAGTAATACTGTAAATTCAGAACCTAAAGGTAAAATGCGGGATTTTCAAATTCTTTTGCGTAAACTCACTGACTTAATGGAGTAATTTTTATCCCAGAACAACTTACTTTTTTATATAAAAAGATGAAAAATATTCCAGTAAGTTGGTGAGTTCACGCAAAAGGATTTGACAATCCCATATTTTTACCTTTAGGTTCTGAATCTACAGTAGCAGCCCAAAATCTATAAATGCTATTACTGTGAGAGAGGGGGGCTAAACTAACTAAGTTTGGCTCCCATCCTGGTAAAAAAAACCACCAGGATGCCATCCAGTGAAGAACTGGGATGGCAGCTTGGAGGGGGGACCACAGGGAGGACACCGGGGACAACTGAGGGAAGTAGGCATTCAAGCCTATCAATATCAGGCCAGTGAGCAACCAAGGGGTGCTGGTGGGAGCAGGAGAGGACATCTTGGAGGGACCAAGAGGTACTGGGGGACTCATAACCACGCTGGGGAGGGGGCGCATTGGAGGCACGGCTTTTTCTGAAACAGGTGAAGTATGATCCACCATATCCAAATCCAAGTCATCACACGTCAAGCTCTTGACCAAAGCCTCCCCTGAAAAGAGAAGGCCGCTGGGGAGGTCCCAAAGGCTAGAAGGGTCTCTACCTACAAGCCTGGCAGACAAAGAGATTTTCCCCCACAAATCTGGGGAGGTGGACCACAAAAGTAGCAAGAATGGAGCTAGGGAGAAAACCACAAACTTAAGTGCTGGGAGTATCATAGGAATATTCCTCACAAAATTTGAAGTTGGTTGGTATAATTTTCTGACAAAAACCAGGAAAAAAGGTGCTGGTAGGGTAGGCTTAACAGAATTCTGCCCAACTGCAGCAGAACAGGTCTAAACAGCTTTTCAATGGTCTTGGAAGCCTTGACAAGAACGGCAAGCAAGAACAAGTTTGGAAACAATGATTTTAAAAGAAATTTCAAAATAATAATAGAATTTATAAAGAAAATCAATTCGAAATTCAGAGTTCAAACTCTGTTTTTAAAAGCAAAAGCAGAGGAGACAACAACTAAGAAAAACAACCCTAGTATATCAGACCAGAAGCGAAAGCGGGTTTGAAACCAGCTAGAGAAAGGTAAGCTTAGGACCAAAACTAACACTTTAATCACTAGGCTGCTAGAAAACAAACTGAGTTCCTGACAGCTATAAAATTAAAATTAAGTTGCAAGGACCAAACTTTAATATATTTGGAAAATAGACAAGCAGGGGACTGGAAGTCCCCTTGCTTGCATAAAAGGAATGAGCTGCAAGTAAGATGAGTCACATGACAGTGGACTCTGAATCCAATTGGCTGGAGGCATAACTTTGCTAGGCAGGGGCAGAGAGACTGGAGGGTTTCATTCCAATTTCAGCGGTCAGGTCTGATTGGCTGGAAGAGGCACTGGTCATTTGGAATTCACTTAGTTTGTTTAGTGTCAATTTGGCGACCTCTGATTGGCTAGCTCTAATGGTTTTTAGAAGTGGGCGATACCAAGCTAATAAGTAGTCTAAATTAACCAGTGTTTCTTCCCAGGAGAGAGCAACCAAAGGCAAAGGTTCCGCAGGGTAGGCTAACACAAACCTCTCATCTACCATGTGAGCTAAATCATTTAAAGAATGGAGGGGTTTGGCAGGCGTTTTTGAGCCTTTCTTGGTACGACAAGGGAAGATTGTGCAATCTAAAGCCAGAGGTGGCAGTGAATTTACAATTACCCTATTTTTGGTCCATCATAAGTATTCTTAGTTTGTTTCAGAAAAAAAGTTGTTGTTTTTGAAAGACTAATAACTCTATTTGAAATACACCCTTTAGTAAGCCACCCTACTTCATGAACTTGCCCTAATGCACCATTAGCATCTTCTGATATTTTTGTTTCTCTGGTATCATCACGTGATTTCAAATGATAATTTATCTCAGAATATTCTGAGGAACTTTCAAATATTAAAGGTGAAGTATACAACTTCCCATCTTTCATCAAATATGAAAGATTAATGTGTAGATTTTTAACTTTGAGCTCTCTCCTTATAGGCCTAAATTTTCTCTCATAAATATAAAAGAATGACTTTTGATAAATATTTGAGCCTAATAGAGGTGATTTATATAATTCTTTTCTTTTTCTTCTTGCTCAAAAATATTTTTAATATCATTTATATTCTTATTATAAAGCTGATTTTCTTTCTCTTTTAATGTTTTTGATATTACACCAAAGTGACCACCAACAATGCTTTTTCCATGAAATTCTACAAATCTATTGTATTTAATAGACCCATTATTGTATTATGGTGGCTCTTTAAATACATAATATAAGAATTCATAGGATCTAAAGTGGTTTTCATTATAAGTCCATACTTTGATATTATTTATTTTTTTAAAATTATCTAATTTAAGAAGACTTATTAGACATTCACCTGAAAACAAAGAATTATGAGACAATATTTGAGATAAAAAATCATGGTATTCATATTTAACTTTATTATTTTCTTTAAATACCAATGCAAATCCTAATAAAGAAATAGGTCTTGTGGAATAAAAACAGTTATTGGTTTCAATTTGACCACCACCAACTTTTAAATTCTCCTTAAAATCTATAACTATAATACATGATTCATTATCTAATTCATTGATATCTTTCTCATATTTCCTATTTTGATGAGCACAAAAGTCTTGGTGCTGATTAATAGCTTTTAAGTTACTGCTTATAGATTCTGGCAATGATAAGTTTTACTTTCACATTATTCTTTTCTTTTTTCTAAGGATGATTTTAAGTTACAAATTACTGTCAGGAATATTCCTGACATCAACCATATCTTGGTAAAAACTTAAATTTGGGAAAAGATAGAAAATTTCAAGCCAAGAAATGCACAATTTGACTTGGATTTTCCTCCATTGAATGGGGAAAATAAAATTAAAATTCAAGTCAAAACAGGACTTGGCAAATCCCAGACTAATTTAACATCCAGTCAGGTGCCTGCCACAGTTGCACAGGCACCCACCAGCACCCTCCACCAGCCTCTCTTCCTGCCCACCAGCCGCCCACCGCCCAGCCACTGCCAGAGGGCCTCCTGCCAGCCACCCGCTCACCTAGCTGGGCCAGCCACCTGCCCACTTGCTTGCCCCAGGCCCCACTCCTCAGCCAACCAGAAACCCACATCCATCACAGCCAATCAGAAAATTCCCTGGTTGAGGGAAAAAAAATTAGAAATAAATCCCTGCCAACAGAAGAAGGACAAATTACAATTTTAAATGTGAGTAACAATTCTGCCCCTAACCAATGGGATTCTAAACCCCAGGTCACATGGTTAAGTCCAGACCCTAATCCTACATGCCTTCAAAGATAAAAATAGATCCTGGAAGCCCCATGAGTTGTCACCATCACATGAACTAATGCCCATAAGAAACAATTGGTCCAGTCAATAATTACCAAACCAACATCAGATTGCAAGAGAACAAGGGTTTGGTCCTCTTCTCAAACCCCAATTCCTACACTCATCATCCAAATTCTTGGGGTCTCCAATTCTCTGTTTTCAATCCCACTTGCAAAACTTTGCACAGTGGGAGAAACTATAAATAAAGGATCACTTCTCAATGATAGCTTGTGCTATTATTGAGATTAATACTGTCAAACCCGCAGGCTCAACCCGCCAGCAAGGTTCCAACCAAGCAGGTTTGTGAGCCGCAATCCAATTATCCGCTCACCCAAAGCCAGACTAGGAAGTCAACTCAAATTACCAAATCCAACAACATGAACAGATGATGATCCTTTATGGTGGATACCTTGTTTTGGCGCTTGACTCATTACCAGGATCAAGCCAGCCCCTTCTTCCATCCATCTGTGTGATCACCAATCATGTTCCTGTTATCCTTGATTCACATTAACTATATAATCACTATCTCATAATAAAGATTATTATCTATCTTCTAAATATTTTTTCCCCGTGTAACTCTGCTAAAACAGCACAGTTACAACAATACCCTCCTGTATAAGCTAGTTTTAAATCTTAATCCTTAAAGGTCAATACTTACTTAATTAAGTTTCACACTCAATCACCAATCCAGGGAAGATGAACCATGTTATTAATGTCACTTTGATACTTGTATTAAAAACCCAAGAGTTGAACCCCAGTCCTCTGAAGGAAGATTGGGCCCCCCAGGACCGCCCAGGACCTGCTGACCAGTTAAGTCACAGACTTGAATTGTTAAGTTACCCTGCAACCTGCCAGCTTAATAATGAGGATTCCCTGAATGGTTGCCAGATTGCTACCAAACCGGTGCCACTGGATGACCATACCTATGCAGGAAACAGGACCTTCCTAAAGGAGGTTGGAGAAAGACCTACTAATAGCCCTGCCAACAAGTACAAGCTGTTGCCAGTCTCCAGTCCAGAAAGGGAAATGCAATTAGCCCACTCAGGTGACATGGTGAACCATAGTGGCAAAATTAAGCATTGACACTTCTGTTTGCCAGATTGTACCCAACCAGGACCTGCTGCTCTCAAGACCCTAAGCCAAGATCAATACCCTACCAGCAAACCACCCATGGACCTGAAGCCCACAAAAAGCAAAGGAGCAAAATCACATGGTATAAGAACGCTGGCAGTGTGATGATGACCCCATTGTCATTTTCAATAATAAAAGTTTTATGAACCTTTGGTTCAAACAAGTCTTATCTTATCTAGTCTTAGTGATCTTCCATCTTAACTCCAGCCCATTAGACCATCAGGCAACCGCTCCTTTCAGATACCAACCTGTTGACCCGCCCCAAGCACTATACTGTCCCCTGGGAGCCCCCTTTAGACCTGTGCATTTTACTGAATACCCTCCAAACACAGCCTACACCGGGTTCAACTTGGAAAACATACTCCTTGCCAACCCTCTGGAAAGAACTAGAGAAACCAAAACAATAGGTCAAGAAGGAAAGTGGTACATTAGGTTGTCCAGATTGTTCAAAGACAAGTACAATTACCTACCTGCCTACTTTTTACCCATGACTCTGCCCTTAAACCCAAGACCAGACTGCCCAATGGAACCTACTGCTGCAGCTGAGGCCATCTCTACCCAACTGTTTGGAGTACTCTATATCACTTTGACAGAATTAGTGTATTCCATGGTCCTTAACTCTGGACCCTGGTCCTTACTTGGGCAATCTGTATCTTACATTATCAAGTTAGCACATATTCTATGGTGGGCTTTACCCGCCGGCTTGGCCTCACCCCATCCCAAGCCGCCCAATCCCTCTACCTATGCCTGGCTTCCTGACAAACCACCTCATCTTCACAGCTGTGCTTACAGCTTGCCTTGGATTGGAGGTTACCAGCAGGAGCCAGGAACCTTTGGTCCTTCACCAGAAGGGTTAGGCCAAGGCTACCACCATGACCCCAGCCAACTCAACTATCCACACACTGGTTCTTTGCCTCCTCTTGTCTCACCACACTCCACCATATCCATTGTGGTGTACACCTCCCTTTACTATGTGTTGATGTACTTTACGGGGAGCTTTGACAGGTACAACATCCACGCCAAGGTATTCCAATGATTGATGACCATCTATCTAATTGTCACAGCCTTGAATGGGTTACAATTTGAAAATCTCCCACCATACCTCTTGCAAGTAGTACCAACAATGTCTGGGTATTAAAATTGCACATGTCAGTTTGTTTTTTACTCTTTATTATATTTTTTGGTATTAATTTATAATAAGTTGAAAGTGATATTGAAATTTCATTTTTTATCTTCATATTTTCATATATATTTTTGATTTTAGTAGAGAATATTTTATTTCAGTTGAATTGTAAGACTGGAAAAACTAAAATTTTGACCCCTGGATTTGAACCTGCAACCTCTGCTGTAAAGCAAAACCGCAGGCAACCGCACAAACCTGCTGGGGGAATTGAACCCCACTCAAGCCACTAGGGCGGGTAGAAACTGACTCTCAAAAGAGAGATCAGTTTTAATTCTCTTTCAACAGAAAAGGCCATTGAATTAACCAGGGCCAGTTTGCAAACTGGCCCAGGGGGCTAGTGGCCCCCAACGGTAGCGGAGCCACCAGCTCCAATGCTACAAATGAGCTGGCTGGCTCCCAACTTAAAATCAATGATTTCTTCTGGGTCATTCAGCAGATCCAGTATCAACTGGGTTTTGCAAAGCCCCATAAAATGAGGGAGTATTCTAGCTAGGTAAGGAACCAAGTTGGTGACTTGAAATCCCGTGAGTGCCATCAAAATGGGATAGACCATCATCATCCATCTAAAGACTTTGGCATGTATGTTAAAACGTCCAAAATTACCAACAAAGTATGTAAGCACGTAGAATACAAAGAAATATATTGCTACATGCTGGGTGGAGCGGGGCAACACCAGCGTGGGCCAGGAGTATGTCTCAGAGGAGTAGAGCTGCGCTGGCACCGCGTAGAAGTACTTGTCAGGTGGTTTGTTGTAAGGCCCATGCTGGTGAGAGTATTGATGGCCCCCAATCCCAAGGTAGGCTGTGAGAACAGCAGAGAAGATTAAGTGGTTCATCTTCAGTTCCTGGGAAAGGGCAGACAAAGCTTAGTGTCTTAACTTTCTGTAGTGTAAAAGTTTTTTGGTATTGATTTATGTGATACTATTGAGGGGTAATTTCACTAAATAATAGCACAAACAACCATCAAGTGATTGTGTTGTGAATTGGCCTGGGTTGACGTCTTTAGATGTGAATTTTCTGGTTGGTTGGTAGAGTATAGTAATAGGCCTAAACACGAATTAATACAGGTCCAATGACTCTGTAGTCTTTACCTTTAATTAATAGGTAACAACTGAGTTGAGTAAAGGCAAGAATTAATATGTGAAAAGTATCTTTTATTTGAAAAGAAAGGAAGTTTATATACCATTCAGGCTGCACAATGGATGCAGAAGTGTTATTAACACCTGCACTATGGTTAGGAACATTACATGATCTTCTGCTATCCACCAGGCTCTTGCATCCGTATTTTTTTCATCTTAGGACAAATCAGATGATCCAACGGAGAAGAGTGGGTGCGTGTTACTCTGGAGTGGCTGCAGCTTGCAGCTTACCAATTACGGCAACTGCTAGTGTCGTAACTGTGCTGTTTTAGCAGAGTTACACAGGAATAAATATTTAGAAGATAGATAATAATATTTATTGAGAGATAATTATTATATAGTTCATGTAAATCAAGGATAGTAGGAACAAGATTGGTAATCACACAGCTGGATGGAAGAAGGGGGTGGCTTGATCCTGATAATGAGTCAAGCGCCAAATTGAGGTATCCACCATGAAGGATCATCATCTGTTCATGTTGTTGTATTTGATAATTCAAGTTGACTTCCTAGTCTGGCTTCAGGTGACCGGATAATCAGATTGCGGGTCACAAACCCGCTTGGTTGGAACCTTGCTGGCGGGTCGAGCCTGCAGTGTTGACACCCCCCGGCTGAAGGTCGGCCTCCTCTGGGGGCAGGTTGTCAGGGAGGTTGTCAGGAGTCCGGGCGCCATATTGAATCAGTTGTTGTTTGGTGGCAGGCAGGGCGGTTTCTTGTTGTTTCTGTCTTGCTTTGCAGGATCATAGGCAATCATGATGTAAGTTCTTGTCTTGATTGCGTTTCCCAAGCCTTTGCACGAGGTAAGTGTTATTGTCATTTACCTTTAGAATGATTGTGGGCCCTACTTTCTTGGGTTGTAGTTTGCTCTTGTCAACATTCAAGACCCAGACTTTGTCCCTGACTTCATGTCTATTGCGGATGGGAACAAAAGTCTTTTGTAAGTGTTCCTTTTCTTTGGCTGCTTGTTTGCTGTTGGCCTCTACTATTTGAGGATCTGAGCAAGGGGGAACTTGACTTGGAATCTCCAGTTTGGGTCCTGTCAATGCTTGAATGATATTTGGCTGTGTGCTGTATACCAATTCAAACAAGCTTTTCCCGGTGGATCTGTTCACTTGTGTTTGGCACACAAGTAATGCAGTCAGTAGCTGCCTATACCAGTCTTCAGGTCTCCCGGTGGTGAGTTTGGCTAGGGCTTGCACAAGGCTACCATTAAGCCACTCTACACATTCATTGGCCTGTGGATGATATGGTGTTGTGACAGTGTGTTTGACCCCATTTTTGGTGAGGTACACATTGGTGTCTTTGGAGGTCAATTCTTTGCCTCCATTGGTTATCAGGATTTCTGGCTTTCCAAACCTGCTGATTATTTCCTTGCCAATGAATTGTCGGACGTTGTTGCCGGTGTGTGCCTTCACCGCTTGGGCTACTGGCCACCTTGTTGCAAAATCAATGACTGTGATGAGGTATTTTTTGTCATTGTGCTTTCCTGGCATGGGGCCCACAATGTCAAGAGCCCATACTTTGAACAGTAGTTGGGTTTGAATGGGGAATACAGACTTAGGCAGGGTTTTGCTTCTGGCAAACTTTTTGCAGACCTTGCACTGTTCTAACACTTCTTGGACATTGCAGTATAAGGTTGACCACCAGGCTCTATGCTTTAGTTATTCATATAGATTTTGGCTCTTTGTATGTCCAAGATCTCTGTGGTAGCAAAGAATGGTATCTTCTTGTTGATGTGTGGTAATGTAGGGAATGGTTGTGTCATCTGACATTTTTCTGTGAAGAGTCCCGTATACATCAGCAAGAAAATGTTCATTCTTGATGACCGTTTCTTTGGTGATATTGGTTTTGCCTGCAGGAAACCCTTTGTCTTTTGTACGTAGCACTATGAGAGGCCAGTCTGGGTTGAGCCCATTTTCTCCCCTAGAAGCGTGGACATACAAATGGGACAGGGCGTCTGCCATGGCAATCTTGGCCCTGAATTTATATTGGATGAGAATATTAACCCTTTCAAAGATTTCCATCCACCGCGCTTGGCGGCGTGACAGGTTTGCTTGTGTCTTGAAATAGATGAGTGACTTATGATTGTTTAGTGCTGTGAATTCTTCCTGCTGTTCCAGGTAACAGCACCATTTGGCTAGGCAGTGTAGAATGGTCAACAGCTCTTTATTGTGGATTGGGTATCAACACTTGCCATATGTCAGCTTGCGCAACTTGTAGGCTACAGGCAGTAAGTCACTGTCACTATTCTTAATTTGTAGTACTCCCCCAATGGATGCATATAAAGCGTTGGTTTCCATCTGGTACTCTCTGTCTTGTTTGGGGTATTGTAAGATGGGATCTGTTGTGAGCTTTTCTTTGAGACGTCTAAAACAGAGGTCACATTGGGGGGTCCATACAAACTTGGACTTGGCGCCTGTTATGGCAGACAAGGGGGCAGTCAAGACACTGCAGTTGGGTATGAAGCATTGTACATAGGCCACCATTCCCAAGAAGGTGCGTAGTTCTGACTTGTCCTTGGGAGGTGGCATCCTGCAGATGGCTTGTATCTTTTGACTGTCAGGTTTGATGCCGTCTTTTGAGACTATGTGTCCCAAGAAGGGTAGTTGCTCCCAGAAGAACTGGCATTTGGAGGGCTTGGCCAACAGTTTGTGCCGTACCAAGGTTGCAAAGACTTCCTCCAGGTCTTTGTGGTGCTGTTCCACCAAGGGGCTGTAGACAATAATATTGTCAAGTATAATAGGGCATGTTTTCCTATGTGTGGCGCAAACACTTTGTTCATGAAGGTTACAAAGGTGGACGGGGCATTGAACATGCCAAAGTTGAGTACCACACATTTGTAAGAACCGTACTCAGTGCGGAAGGCTGCCTTGGGGATGTCTTCCTCCTTGATACAAATCTGATTGTAGCCTGCAGTTAGATGAATCTTGGAGAAGACAGTGGCTTCTCCCAAGGCGTCAAAGAGGTTGTCAATCAGTGGCAGTGGGTAACAATTCTTAAAGGAGACTTTGTTTAGGGCGCGGTAGTCTGTGACCAGGCGTAAGGTACCGTCCTTTTTAGCCACAAAGAATATGGCGGCCCCAAAGGGAGACTGTGAAGGGCGGATAAGTCCTTTTTCCAGTGCCTTCTTGAGATAGGCGTGCAGGGCGTCATCCTTGTTTGGGGTCAGTCTGTAGATGGGGCGTGCCTTGGGTACAACCCCCTTGAGTTGGATGGAGTGTTGGATGTGCTTCTCAGGGGGTAGCCCAGGTAACGCTTCTTTAAAGATTTCTGGGTGACAGGCCACAATGTCGCAATCTTGAGACATGGAGGTATCCTGGTGGTCCTTGAAGTGTATGATTTCATACTGGCAGAAATCCCAGTCAATTTTTTCAGGTTTTCTTTCTTGTCCAAAGTCTCTGTGATGCGTACAAAGATGTGGTCTCATAGGAGTTGGTCTACAGAGTCCGGGTAGATTTGGTGATTGGCACCTTCACGCTTGATGGTCAACACTGAGTTTGCCCAGTCCATGTGGGGGTTGTTTTCTGTAACCAGTCTAGTCCCAGTACAATGTCAAACTTAGGAAATTCAATGACAGGACCTTGGATGGTGGAGTGGAGGTTCTTGAGCATGACAGAGAAGGGAGCAGTTTCTTTTGTCACAGCAATGTGATGTTCATCAGCCAGGACCACATTTTTAATCCGTAAAGGATTAGTGGCCAGCTTGAATTTATCCACAAAGCTGCTGTTGAGTAAGGTTCAATCTGCGCTCAATTCCAGGAGTGCTGAGCCTGTGTAACTGCAAAAGCAAAAAAGGTAAGACATCAATTTATTGGGATGTCTGGCAATGGTGTATAGTACCGGGTCTTCCAAGGGTACTTGGATCATTGGACATTGGTTCACGTCCTTGGGTTGGTATTCATTGTTGGGAGAGTCAGGAGCTGTGTGGGAAGAGCTTGGCTTGCTTAGTGCTCTTCCCAGCCTTTTCCCTCATCTTGGTTGCCTTGGGTGGCGGTGACACAGAAATGGGTACAATTTGACTAGCTGTTGTTTCCATTCCCATTCTCATTTGAACCCGTGGGTTTGTGGTTGTTGTTGTTGCTGTTGCCTCCAGGAGGTGGTCAAGAGGAGCGCCTGCCTAGATGGAAGTCCTTGGGCCTTTCTTGTTTCCCAGTCTGTGCCTTGTGTAGAGTGTTATATGTTTGTTCCACTTTTTCCTCTTCAAGGTACAGGCTTTGCAGGTTGATTACCTGGTCCAGGTTCACATGTCTCATCACATGCAACTTGAGGGTGTCGTAGTACATGAGGTGTGCTGCTGGGGTGTCAAAGACCATGTCAGATGGGACACGGAGACGGAGTTCCTTGTAGGCGCGGGTGAGTTCTTTAACAGTGCCTGTCTGGGTCAGGTTCTTTACTTGGCGTATGATCATGAGCGCTGTATCCTTAAGCAAAAACCTTGTCAAGAAGTCCTGTTTTAAGGTGTCCCAGTTTTTGTCAGTGTGCTCTTTGTGCCACTTGTCACACCAGGTGCCAGCGTCATGGGTCAGGCAAATGGAAATCTCTGTGATCCAAAATTGCTGTGGGCATTCCATCTGAGCCAGCTTGCTTTGGGCGGACTGGATTCATGCGGCAGCATTGTTGTTGTTGGCCCCAACAAAGGGCTCTAGGGCGGCGCTGCAAAGTCTTTGTGCTACATAGGCAGGCATGGTGGTTTTGTTAGCTGGTTGCAACATCAAGGAGGGTGTCTGAAAGAACCCTTGTGCAGCCATGGTGTTGAAGGCGGGTAACAGATCACCGTGTTTTGGTAGAGAACAAAGCCATCAGGTATCTTGGTACCAGGAGTATACGGAGTCCAGTTGGGCAGGAGGCCAGACATAATTCTGTTGAGGATTTGTTGGCCGTGGCGTGTGCGGGCAACAGGCAGAATTTTTCAAGATAAGGTAGGATGGAGAGCCTACCTGTGCTACCAATGTTGTAACTGTGCCGTTTTAGCAGAGTTACACGGGGAAAATATTTAGAAGATAGATAATAATCTTTATCGAGAGATAATGATTATATAGTTCATGTGAATCAAGGATAGTAGGAACAAGATTGGTGATCACACGGCTGGATGGAAGAAGGGGGTGGCTTGATCCTGTTAATGAGTCAAGCGCCAAATTGAGGTATCCACCGTGAAGAATCATCATCTGTTCATGTTGTTGGATTTGGTAATTTGAGTTGACTTCCTAGTCTGGCTTTGGGTGACCAGATAATTGGATTGCGTGTCAAAAACCTGCTTGGTTGGAACCTTGCTGGCAGGTCAAGCCTGCGGTTTTGACACTAGCAATTCCCAAACCTGATCCAACCTGGATGTAATAGTACGGCCAACCTATTGTAATGTCCCAGATACAATTAGGAATGCAAAGCTGTCAGATCCAACAGATTTGAATGCAAACCAGTTTAGTCTTGACTATCAGGATTAATTTCCACTGATAGCCTTGACCATTATACACATGCCATCTAATTTACAACATTTCCCACCACTAGAATGGGCAAGGGTATAAATAGAGGGCACAGTACTCAAGGGTTGCATATGTCAGATAACCAAACTAAATCACCCAGGGCTTCCAGAGCTACTACCATTAGAGCCAGAGTAGCAGCCAGTAAGGCGGCCAGGTTGGCTAAAGAAAGGAGCACCCAGAATAAGAGCCAGAAGAGGGCAGATTGGTTGGTTAGACGCGTACAGACTTCCCAAGCACAGGAGCCAGTGGTTCAGCTAGAGGCTCAGCAGGAGGAATGGGTTACCTGGTTTGACCTTTCCGGTGTTCTGGGCTGGAAGGAGGCCAAGGAGGTCAAACTAGGAGAAGGGCCTCACCTTCATGCCTTATTTCAAGAAGTGCTGAAGAATCCCTCTGTATTGTCCCAAGCAAAGGTCAAGAAGGGGAATTTTTACCATTTCCGCTTTGATCAAGAGGCAGCACTGAAGTTTGCTAAGAGTCAACTTCAAGCATTTGAGTGGCAAGGGAAGAAGTTTGACCAGGAACAGGTAGACCTTGTTTTGGCGTTACTCTGGGGGATGATCAGGGCCTAGTGCCATGAAGGAAGAGTGGACATGGAAGTAGCCAGCTGGGTTGATAAGGATTATAAAAACTTCCATATCCAACAAGTGACAGCTGGTCTGCTTACAGCCTTGAATCTTAAAAGCAAGGACATGTATACTTGGTTGGCCTTGCTTGGGCACCTTCTCACAGCTCCTTTGGATAAACTAGCAGTGGCTGAGGTAGAGGACGTCCCCATGTTGATAGAGGGACTCATGCAGGAGGTCTACAAGCCGGATGTTTCCTTGAACCAAAAGTACTGGAGCAGAGAGCATCTGTTCTGGGATGCCTTGGTGGTGGGAATTGGATTCCCTGTCTGGATGGGCCTCAACAGAGCACAGGCTTGGGATAAATATCCCAATTACCCTATCTTCTGTTTGTGGCACTTTAAGGAGGAGTATGCAGAGGAGTACATGGCAGCCTGTGTGGTCCTTCTTACAATGACTTGTCATTTAAAGGCAGTGATCTCCAAATACTGCAAGTTCCAATAAAGCCTTTTTAGTATATATGCCTTATTCCTTTCTTTCTGCAATGTGGACAACAACCCATGGCATTTTTTCATTGGGTTTTTCTTTTTCTGGATTGTTGTCCTAAAGGGGGATTACTCCTGGTCACTAGGAGCCATACACATGTATTGCACATGAACTCTGGTGACCAGTTGTCCAGTGGCAGGTTTCATTAATGTATAGCTATCAGGACCTACTTTCTGGATGACCTTAACAGGTCCTTGCCATAGAGAGGCAAGCTTGCTTTCACGTCCATAGCCTCTGTTGCTGTAGAAGTAGACTAGGTCTCCAATTTAATAACTGGGGAGGTCTGGGCGTTTAGCTTGGGCAAGCTCCACATCCTTTTGCTTGGTGTTCAGATTGATAGTATAGGCTTTGGCCTGTATTCTGATCAGAGTCTGAGCCAGCTTATGGAGGTAGGCTTCTGGGGTGACAGCCAGATTAGGTTTCATCAAGGAGTACAGATGAGGAGGTAAACCAGGCTGACGTCCATACAGGAGTTGGAAGGGGGTTTGCTTGTTGCTCTATGATAGCCAATGTTGTAAGCAAAGTTGGCTGCAGGCAGGTAAGTGTCCCATTCTGACTCATGTTGGTGTGCTAGTTTCCTGAGGATCTGTACCAAACTTCCATTAGTCCGTTCAACCATTCCATTAGTTTGGGGATGGTATGGGGTGGATAATGTGCCTCTGATACCCATCAGTTGATTTAGTCTGGGTATCATATAGCTAGTGAAGTTGGTTTCATTGTCAGTTAGCAGCATCTGAGGACATCTGTGGCGGTAGATGATGTGTTCCAAGATGAACATGGCTGTAGTGAGTGCAGACTGATTTGGGATAGCCTTGGCCTCAACCCATTTGGTCAACTAGTCCACAGCCACTATGATGTACTTGTTTTTCCCTTTTGAGACTGGCAAGGGTCCCACCACATCAATGGCCACAGTATAAAAGGCAAATCCTGAGCGGATCAGCTTGTGCTGGAATCTTGCTATCTTTGGCTGTTCAACATTGCAGTCATGGCAAGCATCCAAAATCTCAGCAACATCAGAGGGCATTCCTTCCCAGTAGCAATGCTGCTGTAACTGAGCAAGGGTCTTTTGTATTCCTCCATGTCCTGTAGCTTTGTGTGAGGCAACTACAGAGTCTGTTCTGAGTGAGGGGCGTACATATGGCAACCACTTGTCCTTGTAAAGCTTAAAGAGTTGGCCATCTTTAACCTTGGTGTCCACTTAAAGTTTCTTAAGGAAATTTTGGATTTCAGTGGGCTCTTCCCCCCAAAAAGATTGGTCAATCAGTAGTTTTTCATAAAGCTCATCAGCAATAGAGGACACAAGGGCAATGATAAGCAATCTTGAGAGGCAATCTGCATTTTGGTGTACTGCCCCAGCGCGGTGTACTATGTCATAATTAAAGGCTTGAAGTTTGATGACCCAGCGAGCCAGTCTTCCTTCAGGGTCCTTCAATTTTTTCAGCCATTGGAGGGAAGCCTGGCCAGTAACCACAGTAAAGTGTACACTGTGTAAGTATACTCTAAACTGCTGGTAAGAGTAAATTACAGCCAGGCATTCCCTTTCAGTCACTGTGTAGTTGTGTTAATGACAGTTCAAAGTGCAAGAACAGTAGCCAACAGGGTGTTCTAGTCCATTTTTGTCTATTTGTGAAAGGACACCACCAATGGCAGTAAGACTAGCATATGTGTGCACCACAAAAGGTTTCTCACAGTTAGGATAGGCCAGTACAGGGTCACACATCAGAGCCTGTTTCAGAGTGTCAAAGGCCTTTTGACAGGCAGAGCTCCAGAAGAAGTCCACATCAGCACTTAGAAGGTTAAACAAGGAGTCCCCAAGTGTAGCAAAGTTTGGGATGAACCTACAGTAGTAACCAATCATACCCAGAAAGACTTGGATATCACGCTTGTTGGCTGGTACCTGCATCTTGGCAATTGCTTCCACTTTAGCAGGTACAGGCCATAGGCCATCCTTGCTTATCACAAACTCTAGGAATTCTAAGTGTTCCTTGAAGAAACTACATTTCTGTGGCTTCAGCTTCAGATTGGCTTTGAGTAACCTTTTGAAGACCTCTTCTAAGTGTTGTAAATGCTCAGTGAAGGTTTTGGAGAAGACGTTAATGCCATCCAAGTATACAAGCACTGATGTGAGCTTCAAGTCACCCATAACTGCATCCATAGCTCCTTGGAAAGTGGCAGGGGCGTTTGTTAGTCCCTGGGGCATCTGTGTGGGCTGAAAAAGTCCTTTCTCAGTAATGATAGCACATTTTTCCCGATCCTCAGAGGGAAGATTGATCTGCCAGTAGCCGCTGATTAGATCTATGGCACTAAAGAACTTAGCTCCTCCCAAACAATCCAAAGTATCATCAATATGTGGAAGAGGGTAGGAGTCCTTCTTTGTGATTGAGTTCAGTCTTCTATAGTCAATGATCACTATATTAGAACCATCCTTCTTTTTGAAAATAAGAAGGGGAGAGGACCAGGGGCTTTTACTGGGTACCAACAGCCCAGAGCTTAGTAACTTCTGAAGCTCCTTGTTAGCTATAGCTTGGTTTGCTTGGCTACAGCAAATAGGGCGAGACCGGATTGGGGGTTGTCCTTGGGTGTCAATGGTGTGCTCTACCCCAATGGCTTTCCCAAGTTCCAAGTCATCTTTGGCAAAGACTCCCTTGTATTTGTCAAAGAGAGCCAGTGCCTGGTCCTTTTCTGGTTCAGTGAGGCCAATCAGGGAGTCACAAGGAATTACAGGCAAGACCAAGGGCTGGTTCACTGGAAGTCCTAGCTCATCAAGTCCAGAAAAAGGTGACGTATGGAGCAAGTTGGCATGTTCTTCTAGTCTGATATATCCCAATAACT
Organism: Entomophthora muscae; assembly: GCA_014839935.2. NCBI lineage: Eukaryota > Fungi > Entomophthoromycota > Entomophthoromycetes > Entomophthorales > Entomophthoraceae > Entomophthora > Entomophthora muscae. Next base: position 199,182 of record QTSX02000104.1, read on the forward strand.
GATTTTTCTGCACAGTCAAGGGGACAGGACCAAGGTTGGCTAGTAGGACCTGGAGCTCTTCTGGTCTAGGCATGACTAGTCCAGGGCAGATCCATGGTTCCAGGGGGGAGGCACCATGATGGCTAAAGACTTCACCATGTAAACCAGAAGGAATCTCTAAGGACAGACCAGTATGGTGAATTGCTTGAGACCCAGAAGAAATGGTAAACAAGGAAGAAGCGTACAAGGGGATCCCTTTTTACTCTTTGGTTGACAGGGGAAGCATCCTAAGCTTTCTGTGCTGTAAGGTATAAGCCACAGGAATATCACCGTTAGCATACTCCATGTTGATGAAGTGAAACTTCTTCTTGGGAAGGTCAACTACCTTAGCACCATTGTAGTACATGGGGATAGTCTGACCTAGAATTTTGAAGGTATTATCACCATGGTTGGTAATAGTCACATACCTTGTCATGAATCCTGTGCCAATAAGGATATCATAACTGTGATTGTCCAGAACTATAGCAGGGGCAGTTACAATCAACTTCCCAAACTGTAGGGGCAACAATGAGTAAGCGCCCATGGCTTTAGTGGTAAGTGGACCTGCCGTCCCAAATACCTCTTGGTAATCCAAGTCTGGGGCCAACTTCAGTTTCTTGACTAGTTGCGAGGAGATGATATTTCCTGGTGCACCAGAGTCAATGATGGCTTGGACTTTAACCTTGTGGACCATCATATCAATCTAGGTGCAGTCTGTTCTATCAGTTCCATTACTTAGAGATGTTACTTGATAGACATCCATATCCTTGTATTTACTAAGGAATTCCTCCAAAGCTGTACACAAGGTAGGACTGAATCTTTTCAGGGCATCCAGGGAAGCAGAGACATTAACGGACTTGAGGGTTTGTGCCATTTTCTTGGCGCTATTGCTCTCATGCGTGACTTCTGTAGTAGGGAGGGTCAACTGCTCAGCGTAAGGAAGTGCACCTGTTTCTCTGGCTTCAGGAGTGATCAAGGGCTCCTTCCTTATTCTCCTGCCTCTGGTGAGAGCGTTGATAGCAAGGATTCTATGCAGTTGGTCTTCTTTTATCTCCTGGGAGTCAGGGTAGTAGTGCAAGGGGCTAGCGTCAGGATCAGTGGAGCCTAGGCTAGGGCTTGCTGGTGTGAGGACTCTGGGATCTGTGGTTCCCAAAATCAGAGTTGTGTCAGGTGGAAAGGCATAGTCAGGAGCACCTGGGTCTTCAGGTTGGAGGGGAGAGGGTGGAGAGAGGGGAGATACATGTGCATGGGCAACCAGGGATTTCTCCTCATCCTGGTTGCTTAGCAGTTTTTTGGCTCCTCGTCTTGAGAGGCCTCCTCATCCTTTTGTTCTCCTTATGAGTCATACTCCTCTGCTCCTACGTGCTGTACCTTGGCTGCTGGTTGCTTGCATTCTCTAGACATGTGGCCTAGCTTTCCACACATATAGCAATTGTGGTTGCTATTGGTACCAGCTGTTCCTTGAGTGGTAGAGCTTTCCCCAGTTTTAGGCTTGTCAGAGAAGGATGGTTTGGTTCTATTCTCTTGGAATGCTCTTGGTCCAGAAGGCATGGGCACTTCAAAGTCATCCTTGAATGTAAGCAGGTGGCAAATCAGGTCAGAGACATTGTGAGCTCCATAGATTCCAGACTTCAGAGCCAGAGAGAGGTTCTTGTTAGGTTGTACTGCATTAAGCATAGCAGACTTAACATCAATGAAGGAAGAAGCCTTCAGGGAGATCAAAGTCTGAGCTTCTAGATAGAACCTATTGGCAAACTCCTGCATAGTTTCTCCTTTTCTGATGCCTCCCTCCATAAAGTCCATCTTTTGGTTGTTGAGGGCTTCTTCACTGCCAAACTCATCCATTAGTGCCTTTGAGACGTTGGCAAATGTCCATCCACGTTCTGGGAGTCTAGGCATGATGATGGTTTGGGTCTCAGACTCTAGGCAGTTGAAGATGGCAGAGTTCTTCATTGTCTCATCAGCCCTGTACATTGTGTTCTTGTACAATCTCAAAAACATGGTGGCATTACTTTTCCTATCAAATTTTGGGAAATTGACAGGTTTGAAGTTAGGGATCACGTTGCTTGTGTTGAACAATTGTCTGATGGGAGAGCGGTTGCTTCTGGAAGCTTGATACCTAGCTTCTGAGGGAGCCTGGCGTTCCTGCAATCTGGTTTTCTCAGGAGTAGCCAGGGGTTTCTCACTACTCTCTAGTACTGCTTCAGTCATCATGATGTTCCTAGGAACACTCCTCTGGGCGGCATTGTCCTCATCATAGCTATGGTAGGATTCATTGCCAGAGGAGTGTGCCTGGCTACCCAAGGAAAGCCTACTAATTGATCTAGGCTCCTCAAAATGTACAGTCCTTCCTCTAGGCGGGGAGGTTGATAGCCAAGCAGAAAGGCAGCCAATCTGATCTTGGAGAGTGAAGAAAGTGGCTCTGGTGTCCTTGAGCTCTTCCCTGATGACTTTGTTCTCTTTCACCAGTCCATCCACTTCATCTTCTAAGCCTTGGATCTGTTGATGGGTGGTCTCAGCAAAGGCCCGGTTGACCTGCTCTAAGGCAGCCTGTCTTTGTTGGTCATGCTTGGGACCAGCATGAATGGCCTTAAGATCCTTGAGCCCTTCAGCTAGTTGAGCCTGTAAAGTACATAGGTCCCCATACAAGAAGGTATTATCCTGTTGAAGTTCCTGTGTGTCCTTCTCCAAGGAGTGAAAGTGACCAAAGAGTTCCATCACCTCTTTATGGAGCATGCTGTTGTCATTCCCGGCAGTCTTGTCTGCTGTAGGTCCAGTATTTATCTTTTCCAGCTCCTGTACAATGGCCTGAAAGAGGTCCCAGGAGCTCTTGACGTGTCCAGTTACTACAGAGATCCAATGTGGATCCAACTCATAATTACTAAGGATTTGTTGAACCGCCTGAGGGATGTAGTTGTGGAAAGACTGTTCCATGGTCTCCATGAACTGGGTGGAAGACATCTGGTTTCTGACCAGCTCAGCAATATGTTGGTTGATCAACCCAAAGTTTGAACTGAGGTCAGAGTACAAGGTCTGTAGGAAGTTCTGTTGGTCTGCAATCAATTGCCCTTGATGCAAAAGAACATTCTCTTGACGTACCAGGTGGACACAATTCTGACAAATCTCAGGGTGTACAAAGTAGTAGAGTTACTTCTTCATTTGGTCAATAGTCTTCATGTCCTTCTTGAGCTGGTTTGGAGTGATGTGACTCAAGGTTTGAAATCTCTCCCTGATGGAGGGTCCATATGCTGGCAGGATTGCCAGGCGAGCCAAGTTTTCTCCATCTTGTACTGCTCCTTCATCCATTCCTTGGATGGTAGAGTCCAAAATCTGGGAGGAGGGTACAATATTGGCATTAACAGGGTTGGTAATTGCCACATTCAAATTCAAAGTCTGGTAGCATTGAATGGAGTGAGGTCTTTGCACATCTTCCATGAACTGGCTCAGTACAGGCAGCTCCTGGGGGTTTTGGGGAGAACTATCCTGGTTGGTGGTCTCTAGGAAGGATAGTTCTGGCGTCTGCTGGAGTATGCTTTACAGGTAGGCCAAAGCAGAAGCAGAGAGTGGAACATTCCCTCCCTGGGCTGAAACAGGACCATGGCGGGGGTGTCCTGCAGGTTTGGTGTATTTGGAAGAAAACATTCTAGGAGTGAGCACCGAATGTCGTGAATTGGCCTGTTGGACGTCTTTAGATGTGACGTTTCTGGTTGGTTGGTAGAGTATAGTAATAGGCCTAAACACAAATTAATACAGGTCCAATGATGCTATAGTCTTTACCTTTAATTAATAGGCAATAACTGAGTTGAGTAAAGGCAAGAATTAATATGTGAAAAGTGTATTTTATTTGGAAAGAAAGGAAGTTTATATACCATTCAGGCTGCACAATGGATGCAGAAGTGTTATTAACACCTGCACTATTGTTAGGAACATTACATGATCTTCTGCTATCCACCAGGCTCTTGCATCTGTATTTTTTCCATCTTAGGACAATCAGGACAATCTGACAGAGAAGAGTGGGTGGGTGTTACTCTGGAGTGGCTGCAGCTTACAGCTACCAATTACGGCAACTGCTAGCAATTCCCAAACCTGATCCAACCTGGATGTAATAGTACAGCCAACCTATTGTAACGTCCCAGATACAATTAGGAATGCAAATATGTTGGCTCTGACATATTTGGATGCAAACCAGTTTAGTCTTGACTATCAGGATTAATTTCCACTGATATCCTTGACCATTATACACATGCCATCTAATTTACGCAGATTTAGATTTATTATATACTGTCATCCTTAGTGGGACATGAATAGTACAAAGCATTGGATAGGGGACCCCAAACTCTTGGTGTTGTCTGGGATTCCCTTTTTGGAGTGGAATGGGAGTGGTTTGGCAAGCAATGAATTGTTATCCTTGGCATGGCATGGAATTGGAGCATCTTCAGGCACAGTAATGCATTTCAATTCAACTTTTGTAGTTGATGCATTATTTGTAATGCTAGACTGCTTTTCAACCCCTCCAAATTTGGTAGGTTCCAAATTTGGGCAGCAGTTCCCCCTCCATTTGGGTTTGGGGAAATTGCCTTTTTGGGTTTCCCCTTGTGGTAATTTCCTCATTTGGCGGGCTGGGTGGGGGACTGGCTGGCGGTGGTGGGCAGGGGCTGGCTGGGAGACTGGGAGGATGGCAGGAGCAGGCAGGCAGGCAGGCGGGGGCCGCCAGGCCTGGCGTGTGGCCCGCGGACGGGGTAAAAAACCCGTCCAAATTAAAAACTTTATTTTTAAATTGCGCTTTCAAAATTACAGCTTCCCAAAGCAGTTTCCCCAATAAGGGGGAACTGCTGCCTTTTTTATCTTGTTCTTTACACTGAAGCGTGCACAAAACATCCTTCTGAACGCCAGTGTTGTCAGGAATATTCCTGACAGGTTTGCTGAATAACTTGGAAAATAAATCATTTCAAGTTCAAGCCCAGTTGGTACAACATGCCATTTCAAAAACGGCATCTCAAAAAAACGCCATCTCAAATTTAATTCGAGATGGCGTTTTTTGTGTTAGTGTAAATTCAAGATGCTGTATTATAAAATCATATGTAAAATTTAACTATTTTATTGTTTATTTTATTTTTTTGTGATTCAAAATCACTATCTCAATTCCGTCACTTCAAGTCAGATTAATTAAATCTTATTTTGCTAACTTTATTTACATATGAAAACACTTAGTGTGGGGCGTGTTTACACCATCTCAACTTTACTTCATTTTGAATTACACCATCTATCTTAAACTAAAATAAGTTTATATCCAAACTAAAACAAAGCCTGTGGTTTAGTACAGAAGATGTTCCTATAGTATTAATCTAAGACACTTATAAAAGGAACAACCTAAAAAGACGCCACTATGATAGTCCTTCTAGTGATTGTCATTGCTGGGTAAAAAAACCAGTTTTGTTATATGTAATTTAAAACTTTATTATACATGGATACATTGATAAGGGTTTCATCAATAAAATATTTTAATAGTGATTTTAATATAGAAGAGGGTGATTACGCTATTTTGATTTACGTCACTTCAAATTCCACTGAGTTTCACATCACCCAATTGATTTGATGTGCACAATGGATAGGGGAAAATAAGGAGAAATTACATATGACGCCAGGCTACGCTATATTGATTCCCCCACCGCAATTCTTGATTTCCACTTTTCAGAAGTATAGTTTCACGTCAAAGCCAACATTAATAAAAAATGTAAGAAAACATATGAAAATTTGCAAATATATATTTTTTTATCTCCTCTAAACAACTGGGTACTTCTAAACCCTAGTTGTATAAGCTAGTTTTTGAGAAATTCAAGTTTTACTCTTTGGCCTGGTTGAGGTAGCTCCACTGTAAATTTGTTAATTTAATATAAAAAATGGTCAAAAACACTATGTTTTTGAGCTACAGCACCTCAATTATGTCACTCCAGAAACACCATCTTGAGAGCAAGTTTCCAGTCAAAACTCAAAGTCTTGCCTACTTGCGTTATTAATAAAAATTATTTTTTCAAAAAAAAATATTAAAATTTTGATAGTATATATTATTTGATCTCCTCTACAATTCTATGTAATAAAATTGATACTTTTTATATTAAAAACATTCTTTTTTTCTCTTTAAAAACAACCCCCAAATTGCTCATATTTTGATACTAATTCACTTTTAGATGCCTCCCAAGTCCATCAACAAAGCTGCGTCCAAGGCCTCAAAGTCCAAGACCACTCCTCCAAAGGCCAAAAAGACCAAAAATACCCCTAAAAAGCAGCCTGCTAAGGGTAAAGCTCCCCCCAAGACCCCTACGCCCTTGCCAGAGCCTGAGGAAACAAGCCCAACCCCTCCCCATTCTCCTTTTGTTTACTCCCCGTCAGACCCTCAAGAGAAGTTTTTCAACTTTAACTGCCACTCTGACCCCACTTCAGAGCCTGAGGATGAGGAAGAGCAGGAGCCTGAGCCTGGTGCTCCTGCAGATGAGCCAATTGAGCTCTGGGATCTTATTATCATCCATAATGAATGCAACAGAAATGGCACATTTGCTGTGCCCGCCACATACCCTGTCAGCTATCCAATTATGACAAAGAAAGGGGGTGCTGGCTTTTTCCACAAGGGCTACAGATTCAGCTGCAATGACAAGAAGAAGCCCATCCATCAGCATCACTTCAAATGTGATAACATTGGCTGTCCAGCTAGACTTACCACCTATGGGTTCACTCGTTTTAAAGCCCTGACTATTGGGCATGACTGTGCCAAGCCCTTTGATCCACTGTATCAACTGATCCGCTGGTTTCTTTGCCAGGTCATACCAATCACCAAAGACCAAACTGCAACTGAGGTTGTAAACAATGCACTCATTAATCTAAATGATACCCAACTGGCAACTGTTGGTGGTGCCTCAAAACTTCAGAGATATCTCACTGACCAGAGATATGCTCTGAGCACTGAAGGCATCAGTGCTACATCAATTGACCAGTTAATTTTAACTGAAGAGAAAAAGATTTAACAGCATTATGAGAGATTTCTCCCTCACAACAATGGGCAACATTCCCCAGAGCGGATCATCAGCTTTGCTACCTCACAGGATCTTTGCAACCTTTTAAAATGCAAGACCTGGCTTGCAGATGGAACATTCTCAACCTGCTCAAAGCTCCTTAGTCAGCTTTAGAATATCCATGAGCAGGTTGGCAATCTTGTTCTTCCCCTGTTCTTCTTTTTCCTCCCAAATAAGAAGCAGAAAACTTATGTCCGGGCTCTAATAATATTAAAGGCCAAGTTGGATGAGATCCTCCCGACTATTGAAGAGGAGGCAAAGGAGACTAGAGGGCGCAAGAAAAAGGCCCAGTCAGAGGAAGCCACCCCAATCAAGAAAAAGCCTGAAAGCCTTCCATACCATGAATACCTGGTAGTAGATTTTGAGCAGGCTCAGACCAATGCTTTTATTAGAGTCTTCAAGAGCTCCCCTTATGGATGCTACTTTCACTTTTGGCAGGCACTCTGCCGCCGCCTTCAAAAGTGCTCTGCACTTTATGAGCTAGTCTACACTGAAGGCACAAAGGAAGCAAATGACGTGTTCAACTGCTTTGATGCCCTTGCCCTTGTGCAGAAGGAGGAGACAAATGCCTTCTACAATGCCTTCTACAATGCCCTCCTCCGCCATCCCTACATTATTGCCAACCAGGCAGCCTTTGCTCCGTTCATAGAGTATTTTGAAACTCAATGGGTTGGAGTGTTTCAAGGAGTATGCCGCATCAGAAAGGGTGGTGACTCAATCCAGTGGAACTGCTTTAAGCAGGTAAGGGATGGCCTAATCAAGACCACCTCTTCTCTTGAAGGGTGGCATAGTCAATTTGCCACAAGGGTCCGGGTTCAGAAGCCCAAGTTCAACAAAATCATGGTACATCTCAAAACCCAGCAGGCCATCTCCGCCCGCCTCTTTAAAACAGGCATCAAGACCAAGGATGATCCCCCCAAGCAAACCAAAGAGGTGAAAAAGTATACAGAGATTAGCAAGGTGGTCCTTGTCTACTATCCCAAGGATAGCAAGCTTGAGCATCTCCAAGCTATCTCAGTTGCTCTTTCAACCAATGTATGATCCTTCCTCAATAAACACCACTCTATCTTCTCTATTATTTCCTTTAATTTTATCATTATTTTAATTTTATTTGGTATTTGGTACAAATATATGTTTATTTTAAAGCATAGTCTATAGTGAAAATATATGAAAATGGTTTTTTTGGGATTATTTTAACTTTTGGACTTTACGCAACCTTGTTGCTACTAATTGACCCCATTTTTTATTGCAGATTTGGAATTCTGAGGCTTTTTTAAGCCTAGAAATGTTTTTTGAATTTTTATTTTTGGGAATTTTTTGGGTAGTTTTTGGAGTTCAAAAAATCTAAAATTTTAAAACTGTTTTTTCTTAGTTGAAATGCCGTAAATCAAAATGGCGTTTTTACTAGTAAATCAAGATGGCAGAAATTTGAGATGCCATATTTTGAGATGGCGTTTTTTGAGATGCCATTTTTGAAATGGTGTATCCTACCCCCAGTCTACCAGTCCCACCAAACCCAAAGTTACTACTCCAGTTCTACTACCCAGTCCTGATTCCCATGCCACCCTGCAGCCAAAATCCAAAAATGATGCAATCACACCCACTGATGTGATGAAACATCACCTGCAGGAAGATGATCCAGAACCCACTCCCAATCAAATAAATCCTGCTGAAGAAGAATCCCAAGCCAATGCAACCCCCACATTGCCTGCAGTTTTCAATTATTTCATTGGTTCAAGAAGAGAAGAGAAGCCACTCAGCCAGGAATATTCACCTGCAGATGACATCCCCTCTGCCCAGAAGCAAAGTCCAAACTGCCAAGCCACCCCAGCCCCAAATGATTGAGCTGAGTATAATTATTCACCAATCAGCTTCCAGCAATCCAGCCAATTCCAAGATGAAACCAGATGAGCCAAACCCAGACCCCAGAACTTTCCTCAGCCATAAGTCAATCAACCAATCCAATGACTCAGTCCCAGAGAACTTCCCTTCTCCAACTCAGTCCAAGATTCTTGGGACCCTAACCCCTGTTCTCAAGAATCCCTCCTCCCCACCCAAAGTACCAGTGACCAAAGGATGGACTACTAGAGCTCACCAAGAAGCTGCCAGTAGTCACTTCCAAGGAAGACTAGATGAGTGGTATAAAACCCACTTCCCTACACTCAAGACAGACACAGACAATGTTTAATAAAGTGTATGGTCCATAGAGTAGTATTTGCCTTTCTTCCCCATATTCTTTTATCACCTTGGACAATCCCAAATCAACCAGCTCAGTCACCAGCACTTCAACTAGTAGAAACAGTAGAACCTGTAGCCATGGACTACCAGCCAGGGCCCAGCCCTGGACGGGCCAGCAGCTTCATACCTCCCACTCCTCCTCCAATCCTTCAACCCTCTGCTGAGGTTATCCCTTATTACCACAGCAGATATGGGATGGTTATTCTGACCATCCTTAGTCTTTCTGAGGTTGTAGTGCCTCACCTTGGTGCCTACCGTCCACCCTCAGCAGGTATGCTGTATTTGTCTTGCTCCTTGTCCTTCCTGTATTGGGCTTTGGTGTTGCGATATCCTGAAGGGTGGACTCCTCCCATGTTGCCTTGGTACGGTACTACACCCGGCCATGACATGAATGTTCATTTATTTCTTTTTCAATATCTTTATAAACCTTTCCTGGTGCTTTTTTGTAAACTGACTTGTTTCAAAAGAAATTTCCAGTAGTATTTGGTTATTTTTTTGATTATTTCTTTTTTTAATGAATAGTTATTATCTTTTTGGCTTTTTTGTTTAAGCTTAAATTTTTATTTTTATTTATTTTCTTGAGTATTCAAACTCACTTTTGTTTATATTAAATCCCATATCAGTAAGATCTTTTAAAGAGTAACTGGAAGTAACCAGAGATCTCAAGGCTGGGGGATGCTTTTGGGGAGCAGTTTTCAGAAGATCCTTTAAGTTATCAATTATCCCATTTATTTTCTGATTTTGAATTAAAGGAATGAACTCTGTTTTTCCAAACTCAGTTTGAGTGAGGAAGTGATTGATTAAGGAATTAAGATTGCCTCCAGAAACAAAGAGGAATGCTTTCTTTAGCATAGCAATTCTTTCTCTTTTTGTTAGTGCTCCCAATGAGGAGATTGGCTGCATGGCAGAGGTGAGGTTAACAGATTCCATAATATTGGATTTATGATTGATGATAAAGAGATGCTTTGTATAGATGCCTTGAAAAAGAGTGCTGGTTGCAGGAATGATATCTTTTTGTGAAGATGGTTTGAAGTAAACCTTGGGTGGTGCTCTAGCTCTTATATACTAAGCCTTATGACACCATTCTGAAAGAAATGATGTGATAGCTTTTATTAAAATTCCAACTTGAATTTATATTCCTAAAATAAATGAAATACCCAGTTTTAATGCACAAGTGATATATTTGTAGCAGCCAAGCATCAAATTACATCATATCATCTTTGTAATCTATGCAAATCAATTAAAATACTGTATTCACTTAATTGTAGCTCTTCTGCATGTTTTTAAATGATAAAATATTAGAGAATTATATTTAAAAATGCTTAATTTGAGGTTCACATCTCACTTGAACCTCAAAATTCATCTAAACAGCCAATAAATTAATGTCCTAACTTCAAACTACCATAAACTCCTTAAATAATTGAGCTTTTTAAATGAAATAAAATGCAAAAATAATGCACTTGATCTTATCTTTAATTTTGCAATAAAAAATATATATTGATTAATAAAAAATTAACTTTTTTAGTTTAAAGCAATCTATTTTATTTCATTATCAACATAATAAAATAAAATCTGATATATGCTCTTTTAAATTGCTTTTTCTTTAATATTCAATATAGTATACATATTAATATTTTAACACCAATAGAAAGATAAGATTCTTAGCTTCATTTTGATAGTTTAGTGTGAAAAAAATTAACTTTTTGTTGAGATATTACTGTTTTAAATATAAACATTAGTAATTTGATTTTTTTCAAAATCGAACTGTTATGCTGCGACTTGGGCAGCATGTGTATTAGAAAATGGCCTAATCCCTAAAATAATGTCCCATATCTTAGCAATTGAGAAAATTTCTATTTGGTTCAGGGTTAATGCAAGTTGATAACAGATACTGAAATGGGTTCTTAAAGGTTCTCGTGCTCATTTGAAGCCTGGCTAAGCTGCATCCCAAGGCATCTCTGCAATGGTCTAGGCTTGCTGCTCTCCAAGAGGTTGAGAACAATCCAACCAACTACCCTGGTTAAGGAAGGGTTTCAATCCTCGGGACTCCTTTCTTGAGTAAAGTTTAATGCTTGAATAAGCTGCTTGTCAGAAAGAGAGAGTCTACAAATCCAGAAACAAATTCATCCTGGGCCCAGGTTGGAATAAGGCGAGTCATTTTGGCTTGTTGAAAGCAGTTAAGTATCCAACTAACAGCCAAAAATATATATGTGACGTCATCAGAGTCATAACGCAGGGCCAAAGAATAATCATAGGTCTGATCCATTTCTGGGATGTGATTGGTTGCAATGCGCGGGCTTGTTTGATATTCCCTTGTGTAAGGATAAGTAGCATAATAATGCAAAGGCGGAATATCCTATTTCTAACCAAGGCCATGGCTGGCTTGGTATGATGCTGGAACTATAAAGACGCAGATGTAAGGAAACAGCAGAAATGGACACCAATTCGTTTTCAGAAACCCATTCTATTCTAGGGCTAGACATCGTCAGGATTGTTGTTGGTGTGGCTGGAGTTGTTTCGAACGTCGTACTGTTTATTGCCAACAACAGGCGCAACGATGAGATCAGCACTGATAGGGAGCTATTCACATTAACAATCCTGCTTGACTTGGCGCAAGCCATGCAAATAATCTGTGCGACAGTAGTGCGCATTGTCTCTCCAGGAACAGCTGTAGATGGTAGCGTATGGTGTGCCTTTAGCTATATCCTAGGACACACCACTGCAGTGACAAGTATAAATATGGTAGCACTGCTTTCGCTTATGCGTTACTTGTCCATTGTTCGAGGCTATAAACAAAGGACACGCTTCTGGGTGGCTGTGGGATTTGCTCTTCTGACTGCTCTCTGTGCCCTGGACTTGGCTCGAGTGGCCAACATCATCTTGCATGTGTCGCCCTCTAGTATGTACTGTGCACCATTCGGCATGGGCTCTGCACTTCAAGTTTTACTCTCCTACATCAACTTCATCGTGTTCGTTTCCCCAATGGTGGTAATCCCAATTTGCTACCTTATGGTTGGCTTGTTCTACCGTAGAACATATATAAACATGCACGGCGGAGAACTTCCTCAAGTTGTTCGTCGTCGTCTCCTGGGACTTCTAATCATCACCGCTGGCTACTCCATTGCCATTTTGCCCAAGTGCATCAGTATCATATTGCGCACATTCAACAAAGCTGCTAGCCCTACTTTTGATGCATGGTTTGCTATCCTATTCAGCCTTGTCCCCATCATCAATGCAATGTTCCCCCTCCTCTTTCACCAAGAAGTTCGCAATGCCGCTCCCACAATCTTTCGGAATAAGTAAACTTGACTCCGACCAATCAAAGCCTTGCACATTCAATATCCCGCTTATCTATTTCACACCATTAAACATAATTATCTATTATAAGTCTGTTGACTCTAGCCAATTAAATCGCAGCAAACTTTTCATGTCCCTAGAGCCATAAACTTTTTCAATTTTAAATATATGATCTCTCTGATTTGATAGACCTGTCAGTACATAATCACCAGTTGATAAACATCAAATAAGCTGCCTTCAAGGCTCCCTACATATATCACATCCAATCAAATGGTTAATCGACTGATATGATCTAAATACAACCCAAACCAATTATCCAACAATCAATATCCACTGTTTACTCATCTTGCCCTTACTTATATCAACAAACTCCCAAGGAGAAGCCTACCAGCCTAAAACCATGGATACAAAGTTGATTAAAGGACTCCCCAAACCCCAAAGATTTTTTTGTTAAATTGCAACTTTTGAGGTCAGCTTACCACTAAATCAATTTTTTCCTTCTCCACTTTCCCCTTTAAATTGAAGGGAAATGGTAGAGAAAAGAAGATGTGTAAAACATCTTGTTGAAACTTTAATTAAGATTCAATAAGTGGGCTAGGAATATTTTCCTAGTTCATCTTTGCTTCACCTTTTTAAAAGTTAAACTAAAATCAACCCAACTTAAAATAATCTATAAATGAGTATTTAAAAATATTGTCAGTTTTGCTCACTATATTTTCCTTTAAATTCAACTTGGTACAGTAGTTTTCAAAGCTATGGTGCTAAGCTAAATCAACTCAGATACAACCAAAAAAATTAAAAAATGAATTTCTATTGATTAACATTAGATTTGTTTTCACCTGATTTTTTTCTGAGATGCATTGATTTTTTTATATATTTGCTTTTTTACTTAGTGCTATAGCTTTGAGAACTACTGTACTTTATTGGTTTTTTATTTCATTTGCATATGTTTGATTTTATTTACATATTAGTTATTTTTGTTTCATCTGAGTTGTTTTCACTTACAGATGAGTCTTTTTTGCTTAGTGATATAGCTTTGAAAACTACTGTAATAATTCCTTCCTAAACCATCAAGCACATCAGTAAAAACTATTTGACTATAAAAACCTTTAACCCTTATTTTAAAAACTTTCACATAAAGGACTCAAACCCCCAACCTTCCATGTTTGATGATCCTAATTCCCCTTTTTGCTGTTAAGGTAGTCCATTTAGAAGAAAATTAGTCATACTATTGTCGCAACATCTTTTATTACTCCCTCTTGGGGAATTAACGCCCCAAGCAGATCATCAAATGGCGCACCAAATGGTTCACTGCCCAGCCAGTAAAATGGTGGCACCATTATCAGTCAAGCCATCTATGACGGGGATCAACCAATCCAGATCCTAAATGGAACACAACTTGAATAAGCCTTGTGACCCAAGAGGAACATTACTCAGATAAGCCTCATGACCCCCCTGACGTACATGGACAGTATGTGGCTTGTCATGATACTATATATTTGCCTATATTCATATTCAATAAAGTATCATTCTCTTCTTAAATCTTCCCTATTTCCTGTTTATTATACTTCCCAGAAGTATAAACTTGACACTATCATTTTCACTCATAGCTGATCCTTGAATATTAGCATTATCAAGCCACAATAGCTTTACTTTAACACCCAAATCTACTATTCAATAAAAAATCATTCCTCCCTCATTTTTTTGTTCTTCCCCTCTATAGGTTTCCTTGTCATATGAGGTTTGATACCTGATTGCTTTATTGTTTTTCAATTAATCATTTTAGAGCAGATTTGATTTTGAAGGTTAATTGAAAATATATATTTTTGCCAAATGGGTCATTATTTGTTAGATTAAGCCAAGGCACCAGCTTAAGCATTTCAAAGCATTTTAACTTCTTTGGTATCATTTAAGTCATAAACTTATGTTTTTTGAACATATATAATGCTTAGTTTACTAAAGAAAAGCTTAAGAGTGTAAAATATACAAATAATAAAAATAAATCTTATTTTTATTAACTGTATTTTTTTGCTAAACCCCTTTTTTCTATTTTAATAAGCCAAGAATCAAATATATGAGTTGCATGGGAGAGTAATAGCAGCCCCAAAGCTATAATTGCTATTACCCTATCTTTGGCTCATATAATTAATTTCTTAGTTATTTTTAGAAAAAAGTTATTGTATTTAAAAGACTATTTACCCTATGTGAAATATAAGTTTTTGTTATGCGTCCAACTTCATGAACATGTCCTACCAATCCTTTAGTGGTATCAGCTCTCTTTGTTTTTCTGTCATCTGTGCAGAACTTTTCACAGTAATTGATTCTGGAGTACTCCTTAACATCCTCAAATATCAAAGGTGAAACATAAAGCTCACCATCTTTCATTAAATATGAAAGATTATAATAAAATACTTTGACTTCAAGCCAGCTTTTTTAGGCCTAGATTTTCTATCATAGATGTAAAAAAGTTTTTTTGGGAAACATCTGAATTATTTACAAGTGACAAATATAAACCCTTTCTTTCTTCCTCTCTCTCAAAAACCATTTTGAGACCATTTATATTTTTTATATAAATCTCATTTTCCTTTTGTTTAAATATTTTAGATAATACACCAAAATGACCATCAACAATACTTTTGCCATGACACTCAACAAATATATTAAACTTAATTGTTCCTTTTATAATTTTAGGTGCCTCTTTAAAAAGATAATATAAGAACTCATAAGATCTGAAATGATTACCATTATCAGTCCAAACTTCAATATTTTTAATATTCTTAAATTTATTATTTTTAAGCAGACTTATCAAACACTGACCTGAAAACAAAGAGTCATGAGATAAAATTTCAGATAAAAAGTCATGATACTCATATTTAATTTTCTCATTTTCTTTAAAAGCAATTGCAAATCCTAATAAAGAAATAGGTATTTTCTCATAAAAACAATTATTTGTCTCTATAGGACCCCCACCTATTTTAAAATTTTCTTTATAGTCTATTACTATAACACATGAATTATTATCAATATTATTTATATCACTAATATATTCTTTATTTTGATGCTTATAAAACTTTTCATGTAGGTCAACATATTCCAAATTTTCTTTAATAGATTTAGAAAATGACAACTTCTTTATACTTGAATCCTTTTTCTTCATTTCTAATGATTTTTTTAAGTTGCAAATGTTACACATATCAGTTTGTTTTTTGCTGTTAATTATATTATTAGGAATAAGCTTATAGAAAGTGGAAAGTGAAATAGAATTTTTTATTTTCATATCTTCATAAATTTCTTTTTTTTGTTTTCAATAAGGAGTATTTTATTTTAGTTGATTATTCACTCAATTCTTTTTGTAATTCTTCATAAATCAATCCAGGGGATTTTTTAGTGAATTGGCTGGTTGGAAATAAAATTTTTAATATATGTTTTAAGATATTTTTTATGTTTTCTTTACTGAATCATTTTTTCCTTTTTTATTTTTTGAATTTAATGATGCTTTTTTAGCATTTTTTATTTTTTTAGAATATGAATACTCATTTTTTGTCATTTGAAATCCATGATCCCAAAGCTCTTTCAAACTGTAGCTTGATGTAACCAATGCTGTTAGGGAAAGAAGGTGCTTGGCAGGGTATTCTGACATCAATTCCTTTAGGTTGTTAAGGAAATCATCTGTCTTAGAATTTTGTTTGACAGGTAAGAAGGTAGTTTTTCCAAACTCTGTTTTTAATAATAAGTGCTCAACAAAGCTGTTAAGATCATTGTCAGCAGTAAAAAGGAATGCTTGTTTAAGCATAGAGATTATTTCTCTCTTAGTAGAAGCCCCCAGTGAGAAGAAGGGTGTCATCTGAGGTGCAAACTTGATAGGTTCCATAATGATAGTGGTTGGATTCCTTGGCTTGGCTCAGGCAGTTCTTGCTTGGAAATAGATGTGCAGTTATCAGAGAGGAGTAAAGGTGTAGATTGTAAAATAAATTTCTGTAAAGTTAAGTTGTTTAAATACAATGTTAGCTGAGCTTTTGCACTACAGGCATAAATCCCCAACTGACCCCCAACTGATCTCCTTAATTTATCAATATCACTCCTGAAGTCTGATATCATTGTTTATTTACCCTTTTTTATATTCTGGTTAACTGTTGATATCTCAGTTAATAGTACTTCAATTTTGCTCAAACTAGTATCATTAGAAAGCCCTTAATCTCAGCTTTTGGAATTGTGCTGCAACTTTATGTTTCAACACTAATTTTATATCTTGAAGTGGCTTTGGATGTAAGCTTATAAAATTATTATTTGAAGTAAAATATGCTAATCAACTCTTAAAGTATGATATTTTAACCAGTAAACTAAATTTAAAGTATAAATCATTATTTAGCTTACTTTTAGTAACCAACTAAAAAAATTAAATAAACTTAAGTTTATTATAACTTTTAACAGTTCTTAAAAAATGAACTTTATATATCTTAAATCTATCAAAATAAAAATGTTATTTTTAATCACATATAAATATTTGCTTGTATAATTAAAGTTGTATCTTATTTTTATAGATACAATGACTAAGATCATTTTCCATTTAGTTTAAATAAATTTTAACCTTTATAAAATTTAATTAAATAAAGCAAGATTTTGATGCATTCTTTTTTGTTTGAATTTTTTATACATATTATCTCTAGCATACAGTATAAAAATATAATTTTATTAAATAGTTGTATAAAGCTATTTTATTAATATTAAATACTTAAGAATTTGAAAAGAAAAATTTTACTCTTTTATAAGTTCTTATTATATATTTTCTATAAAATTTAATTTAAGAATAAATTACTTATTCTAAATAAAATCACTGAAATTTCAATAAAAGTTTAGTTTTAATTTTAGTTTTAGTTTTTTAACTTTTTACTAGATTTTTTTATAAATTGCTCTAAAAAATTTTAATAGTTATTTATTAAATATGCAAAAAAGCTAAGATTTTAGGCAGCAATTTAATTTCCAACAAAAAGCATCATATCAGTTTTTATTGTATTTTTATGTTGATCTTTTTAGAATGATGTCATTTTGTACTAATCAGCTTTCAAGAAGTAATGGTATATGATTTAAGATTGTTACTGGCTTTTAATACAGTTTAATTTATCTGTAAGTAGAAAATGCTTAGTTTAATATAGGTTTTTATATTGTAAGGATTAAATAAGATTTATTTTGTTAAAATTGTTGTAATTATTTAAATTTATTGATAAGAAAATTAAAACAAAATTTAAAGGTGCAAAGTAGCACAGTTAATGGGAAACAGATTAATCTTTAAAATAATGACCCATTTGGAACTTTGTCGTTGGCACCTCCCAATGTTAATTTCATGCCTGCTGATTGTGGAGTGGTCCCCCCTGTCTTTGAAACTGAAAATTGTGTTGCATCTCACTGTCCTGAATTTTATTCTGAAGATACTCTGATGCTTTCACAGATTATTTATCTTGGGCTACTTTGGTTAGGATTAATTATTTTACTTAATCCTAGTATCTCAATTGAAGATCTCACAAAACAATATCTGAAGCCACATTAGTGGTTAATCATTAATTATATTTGGATTTGGGTGATAATTCCCCACCATTTAGAAAAAGCTTCATACTATCCTGCAATTTCCGTCACACTCTCCTAGGGGTTAAGACTCATCCATTCTTGTTGATATAGAATAGAGTGTGAATGACCTGGAAATACCATAGATCATCAGGTAGGAATCTGTATTGAATCCTCTATCAAAGGAGGTTCCTTCCAAGTATATCCTGGATATTATGAAATTGACCCATTATTATAATTAATCAATTTACAATTATGGTGATTTTTGTCTTCTCTTAAGCTTCTATGTATTCTTACCTTTACTAGAATAAGGGTAAGTTTATAGTGACTATTGTAGAGGTGGTAAATCCTTGTAAATAATTCCCAAGATGCCCCCAGAAAAGTCCTGAGATAAACAGAGGTGGATAAAACTTATCCCAAGGAAAGATTGAGTAAGTTTAAAAAGCATAAACTGAGTTGTTTTATTATTACTTTGGCAAGGATGGTACAACCTCTAAGGGGAGCCATATTTACTCTTGGGATGCATATATGTTTTTTATAATGTATTAGGTTCTCCTTCTCTAGAACTCTACCATGGAAGGAGATATAGAGAGGTTATGCACCAAATTGATGAAACAGTGCAGAGGTGATGGATAAACAATAATAGGATAGCAAGTTGCTTATAGATCTTGGCTTGGGGCCAAATGTCAGAACTGCTCAACAGGATTTAAGCTTTATGAAGCTCAAATAACTCATCTATGGTTATTTTTGATCAAGATGGGGATGGGAAAGCAAGTATAAAGTCACCATCTAGTTCAGGTGTTGAGCTGGGCCTTGTGGCTTGGTATAGCAAAGAGCTCAGGCAGAGCCTTAGACACAATATGTGAGGTTCTGGACTTACACCTGTGGGGCTGGAAGATACCCAGCCAGTTAGCTTTATGTTGGCTGGTCTTCAGCCAAATTTGATCCAGCTAAAATCTTCTTTGTATGTAAAATTTCCCCCTTGCAACAATAAAAATACAAAAAAAGCTATTATTTTTTATAAAATTTATCCTTTAAAACTTCTAATGCATGTGAAATCAACTGGGTTATCACCTCTGGGTGCACAGTCTGTACTCTGTATTGTTAATGTCAGGAATTTTGACCAAGAAATGATGCCAAATATGACAGAGCTTGTAGATATAAATTACAGTAGCTGAACACCATAAATTAGTAATATAAAACACATGTATATTGAACCAGCAGCATTCTGCTGACCTGAACCACAAATCAACCAATGATAAGCGCCGCTACAGCACTTGGATAATACACATCTACCGCTGTACCACTTTGTAAAGGTTGCAGGCGCCGCCTAACTATTACCCTAGGCACCAAACTAATTATATGCCAGGCGCCTCTGCGCCAGCTGAAAATTATTGCAAGCGCTGCACTAGTTTTACATCAAGCGCCAAGGCGCTGGGTTCAATTCCTCATAATCTTGAGTTCCCATATAATCATATTATTAAGCATTGGACCCAAAGCATGTTCAGGATAGAAGGAAGTGATCCTGAAGCTACTAAACTAATCCATGTCAGCAAGGGCCACCTGTGCTGGGTGAAGATGAATATATTCTATTGGTTGATGTGCAATAAGCGCCAACCCTAGATGACTGATCATCCAAAATAGGGCAACTGCCAGAATTTACTCATTCAGTAAGTCAACATTATTTTAGTATTTATCCGCCAGAATTAGGAATTTCCAAAACTAAGCTAATTTTTCATAGTGAATTATTAAGTCAGAATTGCAAAATTAAAAAGGAACAGGCATAATGTGAACACCCTTTAAACAAAGGCTTAATTTTAAGCCAAAAAGCTAATATAATTTACTATGAAAATGTAAGTTTCTTTGTACTTTTACATTAAGGTTGAATCCAGTAAGTAATATCTGGATGTTGACCCCAAATAAGAATCCATGAGTTTCTTAATAAATTATACAATATTCTAAAAATAAAAATATTTTTATATTTATATTAATGTTTTTATTAAATATATAATAAGATAGGCATTGAAAAAAGACATATGCCAACTTTCATAGTGTTATTTGTATTATTTAGATATTTACTGTATTTTTAAACTCACTGGATAAACTATAGCTTATTTCTGGAAGTCCACTTAAGCCAAAACACATATGTTAAAACTAGAATTTATATATGTATTTATAATGTCAACTTTGTGTCAAATCAACGTGTCACCCAAATTGCAACAAAGGTGTTCAGCTAAGCAAACAAAGTGACATAATTTAAGCAAGATTTAATAGGAGAGTTGCTATAAAAGAACGCTGACTGCCTGAATGTTGACACCTTCACTGGTTTATTAGTAAAACACTGCCACTTAACAAAAAGCACACCTATAATGGTATGGTAATTCAGGCCAAAGTACCCAGGGCTGTACTTTAGAGTCTGCTCTGCAATCCCAATCATTTAGTTTTCATAAGCTACATATGCAAATCTTTAATTTTTAAAATTTAAAAATAATCAATTTTGGCCTTAAAAAACCAACTCAGAAAATATTAACTAAGCTTTATAAGTGATTTACATAGTGTTTTTCTAGTTTAATGCTGACTGTCAGTATGTTGACGTCAAAATTAAAGCGTTTTTTATGCTGACAAACTAAATTAAATATTTTTGACTATTGTGACTACCAGAATGTCAAATTTTTATTTAAACATGTTTTTTTCTATTCTTTACTAATAAACTAGCTCTAAAATTACTTTCCATACTTCTATAAACTATTTAATTATTAAAATAAAAAATAAAACAAGTGATTATTATTTAATTTTATTCATGTCTCACATGATTATTCTTACTTTATGAACTCTACTCTAATTATTGTAGGCCAAATCTTCCAAGAAGCCACAAAAAAACCCAAGTCAACCAAGAAAGTGTTCAAAGCCTCTGGAAAGGCTCAAAGTCCCTACCCCAACAAAAAACCAGCCAAAGAGCCATCAAAGAAAGAGAAGACAAAGGAGAAGACCCCATACCCTGAAAGCAAAGAGCCCTTCCCTGCTCCCTCCTCTTCTCCAATATGGTAACAATCAGAAGGAGATGAGGTTCTACTGAACAGGCAAGGAAGAAAGAAGATACCCAAGAGTCCAGAACCTCAGTCAAGCCCAGATGAATCAAGCTCAAATGAATCAAACACCAAGGAATCAAGCTCATCCCAGTCCAAGAAGCGCAAAAATCCAACTCCAGATAATTCCCCTCCACCACCCAAAAAATCTGCACCTCCATCCTCCTCATCAAGTATCAATAAAGAAGATCCTGGTGATTACCTGTCTGACTATCATCAAGCACCAATTGGCCCATTGGATCCCCTAAAGGTTCACAATATATGTGTTGCAACATCTTCAATTACTCTCTCTCAGGGAATTAACGCCCCGAGCAAATCACCAAGCAACTCACCGAGAGGTTCACCACCCAGTCAATAAACTGGTGGCACCATTATCAGTTAACCATCTATGACAGGGATCACTCAATCCAGGTCCTAAATGGAACACAACTTGATTAAGCCTTGTGACGCAAGAGAAACATTACTCAGATAAGCCCCATGACCTCCATGACGTACATGGACAACATGTGGCTTGTCATGATACTATATAATATTATATATTCATATTCAATAAAGTATCATTCTCTTCTTAATCTTCCTCTTTATTTTGTTTATTATACTTCCCAGAAGTATAAACGCAAGATATGTAATGTCAAATGAGAGTTTAAGCTCCCAAAGAAGTTCCCTTGGTTTTTCCCTCTAATGTCTGTCAAAGGAGGTGCAAGTTTAGTCTGTGATGTCTATGTTTTAATTGAAACAATCAAAAGAGAGCAGGAAGAAGCAAGAATTATGTGTGTGAAGATAGAAGCTGCACTGCCAGGATCAACACAGAAGGATGTGATAAAGTCACTAGTGAAAAAGGAGAGCACACATGCAATGCTTCAATCAATCTTATTGAAAATCTTCTAAAGTGGTACCTCTACCAAATGGTCCCAGTCTTCAAAGACGTCAAGGCTTCTGATCTGGAAGTTAAGGCCACCACACACCTAATTAATGAGAACCTGAAGCTCATCCCTGACTGTGACCAGTTAGTGAAGTACATATGTGACAAATGCCGTGATCTATTCCTCCATAAGAAATCTGCCATGGTCCAAGAAGAGTTAGTATTGACAGATGAGTTAAAGATGTTCAATGGTGATGAGGCATTCCTTTTACATGATGATGGGCCTACAGCAGAGGCAAGAATTATATGCTATGCTATACAACAGAACCTGGATCAGTTAAGAGATTCAGAGACCTGGTTATGTGATGGTACCTTTGCAGTATGCCCCCGCCTTTTTATCAACTATGGGTTGTACATTCCCTTATTGAAGGCAAGGTGCTCCCATTTGCCTACTTTCTGCTTCCTGGGGCAACAGAAGTGATCTACACAAAGGCCTTTAAAATTTGTCAGGAGGGCATCAAAGCCCTACCCAGTAATAAAATGAGTCCCCCTGGCCATAACACTAGAGCCAATCCAGATGATGATGAAAAGGATAAAGCCACCCTTGCTGCAGAACAAGAAGCTCATGATAAAGCACTTGGTCCCTCAACTATAATCATGGACTATGAAACTGCCCAGTATAACGCTTTTATGAATACCTTTGATGGAGAGGTTCAGGAGTGTTTTTACATTATTGACAGGCTGTCAACAGGCAACTAAAGGGTCTACCTGAGCTCAGCAAGCTCCACCGTCTAGATACATCAGGAAAGTGCAAGTTCTTAATTCAGCAGCTTGTAGCACTAGCCTTTGTAAAGCCAGAGCATACTGGACAATCCTTTGACCTCCTATGCCAGTATCCATATGCCAAGAAACATGAGGATGCCTTCTACCCTTTCATTAAATATTAAAAACCACAGTGTATTGGATTTAAGGTCACTAAGCACTGGAGCAAGCCCAGAGCCAAAGCCAACTGAAACTGCTATCAGGCAGTTCTTAAGGATGAGATGAAAACTACTTCCTCTTTGGTTGGCTGGCATAAGCATATCAAGTCCTCCTTTGGAATCAAGCCCAGATACAACACCTTCTACAAGCACCTCAAAGTCCAACAGGGGAAGACTGCTGCATCCATCAGAGATATTGAGAACCGCCCATCCAAGAAGAAGAGAACCACCAAAGAAAAACAATATCAAGAGAAGATCAAGACGTTGTCAAGGCCAAATATAAGCTTTCAGAGATTGGGGAATACATCAAGAAGATTGCCACAGTTCTTAATGGCAACCAGGTGATCACAGTCTAGCTTTTAATTAAATTGATTGAGTATTGCCTAATTTTGTATATAGTTCTTATATGTTAAGTATAATATTTTTAAATAAATAGTTATAAATTACTCAATAATAATTTATGGTACTGTTTTCATAAAATCATTGATTTTCTGTTGATAGTTTGATGCCTTAGGCTGTATTACATGGCCTATATTGGTATTTTACTAGTAAATTATATGTTTTTTGCTGTTTTCAATATAGAAAAAACTTTATATTACTGTTTCTGATTATTATATTTTTTATAATACGTAAATTTTTATTTAGTATCTTTTTGTATATTGGATTTTTTATCTTTATAAGTGGGAAAAAATATTTTATTGTAAAGATGGCTAATTTCATAGTGAATTATTTTTGAAGTGTATTTTTATGAATTTTTTTAATTGTAATGTATAATTTTTTATGGACTTTTTAAGATCTATGTTGTCACATTACCCTAAAAACTATCTTGAAGCTTAATTTTTATTAAGTAAAATGTTCAGGAAACAGGTTTCTGCTTATTAAAATTTTTTCAACATTTAGTAGTCTGCATGAGTTAAAACTTAATTCTGAATTTTCAATGCTGTTGACATTAAAGTATTTTTAATTCTGATTGTCAACACATAGTAAGTTGACTTGCGGAATGAGTTAATTCTGGTGGTTGCCCAAAATAGGGGTGTTCTGGAATGCCCTAGAAGACATTGCTAGCAGCCCAGGGATCAACCTTTGAGAAGGTATAAGAAGAATTAATCAATTACAACAAAATATCTTTTAATCTATAAGTACTTCTGTGTGTTCAGGATCCATTCTTTGACAAAAGTTATATTTACATTTGATCCTGCCTCTTCTGATATGATACTACTCATATCCTCACGTATGACTGTATTCAAGCAAATGCCATGTGCCCTATAATATCAAATATTAATATATATAAAAGTGAGTCTGTCTGTCTGTCTGTCTGTAATGTTGCCTTGAGTGGGCTCAAGCCGTAAGGGATTTGACTGAATTGATTTTTACTTAAATTTAATTTTAAAAGTTGATTACTAAGCCACAAGCTCAATTTGGCTCATCCTTACATTCAATCCCTTACATGAATCTTTGAGAGTACACAGATTGAATTCAGTGGAGTGTGGTCTAAATCATGTTGAACTGAAATATAAGCCACTCAAACTTTAATAAAGTTGTATTTAATTACTTTAATTTTAAATTAGTGGCTAACACAATTCAACCATATCAAAGTGGCTTATCTGTATAGATTACCCGACTCTAGAATGGGTGGATTAAAATTAGAAAAGAAGCAGCAATTGTTTGAGATCCTTTTATATGATTGGATGGTTATGCTCTATTCTGAGGATTGAATTGACAACAAAAAGAGAGGTGTGATGTAACAGATCACATCAGGAAGATTTCAGTTAGATCACAACTTAAACTCCTGATTATCTGATAATCATAACAATCAAACAGATTGTCTTAATTGTTGGTTTATCAATTGTTCAGTGCAGTATATAAACTGGCAAATACTCAATAAATAAACTATCCAAGTTTCCAATTCACTTGTTTCCCTATTCTAGTGGTTATTAGCAATATTGGGACTTATGTCTCATATTTGCATTCTGATGACGCACACATGAATTTGTAAAACCCCATGCCTGTCAAACCTCAGGTATGTAATGTAGCTAAACAGGACAGTTATATTACATTGGTGATCCTGCCAGGGAATAGCATCCAGATGCTATCCAAATCCTTATCCATGATTCAAGAAGTTAAAGATGTTCCACCCAATCCACAGCCTATCCACTACCAATCCAGCAAGTACCCAAAAACAAGTTGTCACTGTGGTACATAAGACCTAAAACCAGAAACAGAGCATTATTTACCAGGGCACAGTATACACCTGTGGCACTTTAAGACCCAAGGCCTTCTGACAAATACATGTATCCATGGTACAGAAGAAACTGTGGCAACAAAGACCCAAGACCTCTAAATGAAGATTATGCACTTCTAGGGTACAGACAAGACACCACTCAACAGGATTTTCTTGTTATGATTATAGGGGCAGTATGATGTAACGGATCACATCAGGAAGATTTCAGTTAGATCACAACTGAAACTCCTGATTATCTGATAATCATAACAATCAAACAGATCATCTTAATTGACGGTTTATCAATTGTCCAGCACAGTATATAAACTGGCAAATACTCAATAAATAAATTATCCAAGTTTCCAATTCACTTGTTTCCCTATTCTAGTGGTTATTAGCAATATTGGGACTTATGTCTCATATTTGCATTCTGATGACGCACACATGAATTTGTAAAACCCCATGCCTGTCAAACCTCAGGTATGTAATGTAGCTAAACAGGACAGCTATATTACAGAGGTTGGTCAATTTAAAGCAATACAGTTTGAATTATAATATAAATATTAGTTTAAAGAAGGAGATGGTTGGCTTGAACATTTTGAAATTCTTATTCTTCAAGTGAGATAGTAGAGCATTCAAATTTGATGCCACCTGATCCAAGTAGCTCCATATTGTTTCAGAGTAAACCTTGCTTACCACAGCTTCATCCCAAAAAAACATCAGTGGTGTTGCAGTGAACGCATTTGAACGACTGTTATTCAAAATCCACAAATCCCCAAATTTCCCTTTAAATAGTTGAATCATGAAAATAAAGTTTTATCTCTTGGTTGATTAATTACTACCAATTTTAAATATTTGTTGTTCACCACAACAGTGGAGTAAAAATACTATCATAAAATTATGATTCAATATAATGGTTTTCATGAAATTCAGAGGACGTTGTTGTAGGGAATTCTAATTGGCTACATATATTTAGAATTCATTCCAGCCAGCTCAAATCAAATTTTTGTAACTGACTTATATTCTTGCTTCCTTGACTCCCAATAAATCATCTTTATCTCTTCCACTAGACTTTTGGTGTTTTTTTATAACTGATCCGCAGAGGCAGGCGCTGCTGTCTCCTGCTGTGAGTTGCCCTTGTGTTGCCCTTGTATTCCCCTTTTTATATTTGTGTTGAATATTCAATATTTGTTGATCACTACAACAACATAGATCAATTTTTCAGATGATTCCAATCAAAATGGTACCAAACATGATAGCTCTAACTTCTCTAGATGCTGAGATATATAGTTAAGTGCTAGAATTGGGTTCACGTCATAATCAAAGGCTCAGACTCGATTTGAAATTATCTAAATTTACTTTTAATGCACACTAAAAAACTAAAATCAATGCATCTCAAAGAATACTAAGCCGATTTTGATGCCCAATAGCTTATTTTAAAGCTGCAGATCAGCTCTACATTTTGAAGGGTTAAAAAATCAAATACTAAATTTTAAAATAATTTGTTTAGTTGTACTAATATTAATAGATACTACACTTATTTAGATTTAGTTTTTATTTATACTTGAAATATACAATTTTAATTTTAAATCTAAATAAATATAATTGAAACTACATTTTAATAAAGCAATTAAATAAATTTTAATTAAACACGTGATAAGTACTTCAAGCCTAAAAACACAATAAAATATATTAATTGATTTATTAAATTCAACTTTAATTCTGTCCTTGGACAGGGCAACCACCTAGTATTAAATAATTGTGGCGCTGTAATACAAAAGGTGCAACAGTTACCCTGTGTGAATTGAAGCGGGTAGACCTGTGCCTGGAACTTTGATCAATCCCAATATAACAGGTTCAATAATGTCATCTCTATCAAGGGCTCTCTGGCCTAAGGCTTACAAGGAGCTGTGATGTAGGGTGTAAAGGTTATTTATGCAATGTCAGTGAGAAATATTATGTGTACCACTCCAGGTGTGTGGAGGTTTCCCTCAGTCTTGCCATGAGCCTCTAGTCCCTGCTGTGATCCGGATCAGCAGACCTACAAGGACCTGATTGGTTGCAATAGCGGATGTGATGTTATTGCCAGAGGTGGACCATGCCTCTGGTGTACAGCTGGCCTCATGATGTACCATTGTTAGTTGAGCCATATAATCATGTGAAGATACTCTGATCATTTTGCCGCCCAGTGAGCCCATCTTTGCCCATTCATTCAGCATCTTTTCTTGGTGAAAATGTACATTGGCTGGGTGCAGGGGTGGCTGACATTCAGCCTGCGCCTTTGGACTAATCAGGGAGGAGCAGCCTGGGATTAGACAGCAGGATTTCTAAGAGTTTTGCCAGAAGATACTGGACCAGATTTTCTGGTGTATGATCTTTAAATTCAGTTTAATAATTCAGATTAGGAGTTGAGGTGAGGGATCTACCAGCAGTGAATGACCCTTGTCTCCACTATTAGTGATGTAAAGTGAGTAGTGTCCACCTATACAGGGTCTTGTGGTGATCATGCTTAAGAGGGTTTTAGAGTAATAAGTGGAAGCTGGTATTAGTGTTGATTTATTGGCAGAGACTGGTGGCTGTACCATTTAAAGGCAACAACTATTGATAAAGGGTACTTACCGGGGGAAACAATGATGCTGGTACTTGTTGACAGTGAATGGGTGGCAAGTGTTGTAATGTGGTCAGTGTAAACTAGCCGTTACTGACGTCAATACCTCTCATCAATTAGACTCTAGTGCAAAGGGAAAAAATGCCCTGTAGTTTGGATAAATAACTATTCTGGTTGACCAACGGGTCACAACCTAAGAGGGTTAATTAGCCCATCAAACAATCATAACAATTGATGGGCTGAGAGTCAATATAATCTGAGGTGAAGTCTGATCAGAGGATTAGTGGCTTAATATTAATCACAAATCCCCTATATAACTTTTCCCTTGTATTATTAAAAAAGGATTGATATTAAATTAACTATAAATTTATTATAAGTACTAAGTATATAATCATTCTAGCTTAGTCTTTAGTAAAACATAGATTGTAATTGATTTAAGTGAATGCAGCAACCACAACACCATAGCCAAGGTTATGTCATTTGGGTTTTCACTCAGCATGCAACAGCCCAATGGAACTTGTTGCCCTGTTGGGGACTTGTCTTTTGCCCAGGGAGAATGAAGATGACCTTCTCCATGCTTTTCTCCGCCATTTGTAAGGCCACCCCAATGGGCTCTTTAAGGAAATCAACCGCCTTTCTGGAACAAGGTATGGTCTCCCAAGCAAATTTGTTGCTTTTGGTCAATTCATGACTGACATGCAATATCCTTTCCAAATTGAGGACCACTCCACCTTGCACCTGGACATTCCAGTTCCACTCAAAGTGGATGGGAATGCAGAACCAACCCAGAAGCAGCTGGAGCAGGCTATAGGCGGCATGGACCATGTTGCTTACCAAAACAGGGAAGCTCATGAAAAGTTGGCGGTATTGCTGTCATATGGCACAACTGCCAAAGAGAAATTCAGGAACTTCTCTGGGATCACTCCCAATCAGCTTTGGTTGCATATGAAGACAATCAAACAAGAAAAGGAGTACATACATAGCTTTACTCATCCTGAAATTTGCCACAACCGTATTCATTTGGGGTATCAACTCTCTCTCATATGATATCAGGGAAACTTGATCAATAAACAACAGGCTTTCCTTTGATGCCTTTACAATGAGCTTGTAGGCTCTATGTCCAACATCAGCCATCAGATTAATAGTTTTGCTGAGCACCAGAACTATACTGCTACTTGGGCCACACAGCTCAAAGAACAACTGTCCAATTATGTGACCACAATGCTTGGGAATATACTAGATCAAAAAGGGGTGGACAACAATTGGCTCTGCACGGTAACCCACCACATCAAGGGAGAAGAAGCTGCCTTTTGCTATCTATGCAGTGAATTTGAGTCACTCTGTTCTTTGGTGAGAATGATTGATGATGGGCCTTCTATGGAACCTAACAAGGAAGCCTCTGCCATTGTCTAGCGGGAATTGGAGGAGCTATCCAAGCATGTTAGCAAGATTAACAAAGGCCTTTGACAATCTCTTTCTGATTGTAGTCACTTCTACATGGAACTTCCAAAGCTTTTAAAGCGGATTGACTACAACCACAATTGCACAGAAGAGAACAATGAAAACCTGGAAAGGCTAGGTAATAGTCAACAGGCTGTGCAGAAAAAGAACAGTGTGTTGTTTGAAAGACATGAATCTTGTATTGGGAAGCTTGAAGACAAATTACATGTAGCTAATTGGATGGTTAAGGATCTGGCTTGAGAGGTACAATCCCAACACAGTGATATTCAGCTACTACAAGGTCAAGTGGAGCAACTACTCCAGACATACCCACGCCAGACAGGGTTGGAGCCAGAGCCACAGGTCACTTCCAAAAGAAGCCAAAGTGTCCTCTCTACCAATAGCCAGGCGCTGTCTGAAGATTGTTACTCTTTTTATAGCTATGAGAGCAATAAAGACAATATAGGCCGGACCATGTGGAAGGTCTATGTGGCTGAACCAGTACTGGACAGTAGCAAGATGCCTTTACCTTGGGCTGCAGCCTCAACATCCCAGACCAGCAACAATGCAAGAGATGCAGCATCTGAGGCACAATCCTGCGCTTCAAACCTGGGGAATACCTCACCTCTTCCCAGAAGAAACTACAACTTTAGTACTTTTTCTGTGATCCAGAACTTTAAACAAATAAATCCCAAAGTTTAATAAGAAGTCCAACGTTCAAATGCTCCTTTGCTTATACAACAATTTGATGTATGGCGCGGACAATGCCACAAAGAACGCAGCTATCTTTAACTGTCTAGATTTGGAAACACAAACAATAATTATGCCAAGACTTCTAGAGCAGGGATAGACCTACAAGAATGTGTCCAGAGCCCTAATTGCATAATTTGGCAGTGAGGAAGCCCTTTTCTGCTGCAAGATGGAATTCACAGAAGGAAAGATCAAGAAAGGTGAAACTCTCATGGAGTTTTCAGAACACTTCTACTTGGAGGCTCAGACTCTTGTCTCTATGGGAGCCGCTACTTTTGTGGAAGTGAAAGGAGCTCTTCTAAATTATATACACCCTAATTGCAAGTTATCTATTGCACTTAAGTCTGTTATATATGGTGCTCAAACAGTTCCAGAGCTAATGCATCATTTGGGATCATTTAAAGAGTAGTTTGAGGTCCCTCTCACAGACTATAAGAAGTCCACATCCTTTCTATCAAGAAAATCCAAGGACAAGAGCTGGGAGAAAGATCCCTTGAAGAAGTCAACAGCTTTTGCTACACTCTCAACCAACAATACTACAAATAATCACACTTGTTACAATTGTGAACAATTAGGGCATCTCTCTCGGGATTGCAAGCAACCCAAGGCCAATGTCTGTCACTTGGGCCATAAAGAAAGTAAAGATGATAAGCAGACAGAGGAAGAAGAGGAAAGAGAAGAAGATGGTGAAGAGGCAAAAAACTGCTAAGAAGTCAGGTTGATGAGAAACCCCTGACTGCCAACATAACCACCCCTCTCCAACTATTGACTCAGACCCAGACATTACTGACTGCAATGGCTGCTTTCTGGATCAAGAAGTCTGTTCCAAAAAATACTTTCCCAATAAGTAAGAACTAAATGAAGACTTGCTACATCAGGTATTAGATGTCAACACAGTTACTGGGAAGAAGGTGATTTGTACGGAAAGTCTGCCTTCCCAAGAGGCTGTTGAAACTGTCTCTATACCTTATGCTGAGCAACTTTCTTTGCCATACACTTAAGTAACCCACAAAAATGACAGTGTTAAAAAGTTGTCTCACCTATTGAGATTGGTTCAACTCTCCACAAACTTGTATACCCTAAAATCTCTGAAGCCTGAGTTAACAACTGTGCTAGAGTTGTGTCTCTCTCAGTTCAAAGAATTAGACATTCACAAGGCTACCAAGATTACATCTCCCAACTACAGAGAAAGACATGACTGCACTTATATCAAGCTAGTAGTCCATAAGCTGAGGGTAAGAGCAATTTTAGATTCTGGAGCCCCTGGAAACATTGTGTCAACCAGATTAGTGAAGAAGCTGAAACTTGCTCCTGACTTGGACTACAACAAAGAATTTTGTACAGCAGGCCCTGACAGAACCAAGGGATTAGGAGCTTACTCATCATTACTGCTGCGCTTTGGTAATTTGGTGGTGACTGCGCCAGCAATAGTGTTGCAAAATGAAAGCTATGACATTTGATTGGTACAAGTTTCATGGCTACCTACAGAACTATCATCAACCATCAGGACAACACTTTCAGCATTTTGGGTCATTCTGTGCCTATGTTTTATTGCAGTGATGGACCAAAAGACCTTCCTATCAAGAAAATACACTATATTAATATGGAGTATGCAAATGGGGACATGCCAGTAGTGTACACTTTGCAACAGCGCAAAATAAAGACCCTGCTGCTGGTTATCAAGGAGTACAAAGGAATCCCTTTATATTCCTCCAGTGAATTCTCCATCCTGGGTGGGTCTCAAGTGATCCATAACACAGGTATGTGTCTCAGTTTCCCAACAGGACTGCACGGCAAGGTAGCTGGACTCCATAATAGTTCACAGCTAAACCCTTGGATCCTACCTGGTATTGTCATGCCTTTGTTGGAAGAAATCCTTGTAATCCTGGGTAATCTTTCTGATAAAGTACTGAAGGTAAAGAAACATTGGCTTTGTGACAGATCCAGGAAATTCATGCTTGCTTCTTCATTATCCCGGTCTGACTCTTTTACGGTTTGATAGGGAATCCTTTAGGTAAGCTTTGATGAGCTTGGATTCTAGGCAAGCAATCTTGGAGTTAAACTTGTTGCCATCTGGTGATCACTTCCACGTTTTTTGCTTCCCATGGTCTTAGCTGCAGACCATCTCTTTCATTCCATGGTAGACTTATTTCAGTTAAAAGCCAAAAACACAAAGCATAAAAAGATTGAGGGGAAAGCAACCATTGTCACAAGAAGCATCATTTTTTATTAATTATTATCCTGTTTCCATTATATACCAATTGGGGTACATTTGGCTGAAAACCCCTCTGGTTCTGCAATCACCCTGGATTCCTATCACATGGTTTATGAAATAACAGTGTCATTCAATCCAGATCTTAACCAAAAAGATCTTTACACTCTTAACCTATAAGAATGTGCCCTAATACATTCCAGAATTGCCTGATTCTTTCCTTGGAAATGTATTGCTTTGGCTTAAAGCATTCCAGACTTCTGGCACCAAAACCCTGTGGAATATACATATTCCTGATCCAAGCTATCCTTGTTCTAACTGGGAACCAGCTGATCAATCCTGAATGTATAGACATCATTGTCTACATTTAGTTATTTTTGCATTTAATGGTTTTTTGCCTTAGAAACCCATTAAACTGCTTTGAAGCTCAAACTAGGCACCACTGCGGCGCCCAGCAATTTCCCCAGGCGGCGCCTGAGAAAATTTGATAGCGGCGCCTTGCAAATCCATTAGGCGGCGCGGCGGCGCTTTTAACCCAATGAATTTGCCAACAAGGCGCTTTTAAACCACAATTTAGGGGTTTACTTTTGGTTAACCTTAACCAAACTTCTTGACACAGTCAAGGCAATTAAATAATATAATTAAATCCTCATTAATTATATTCCAAGCATACATTAATTAACCTTCCCAGTTAATTAACCCGTTTGAAGATAACAAGTCTTCACTTGACACAGTCAAGTCCATTTCAGCCCTATGATTAAATCCCCATTAATCATATTCCAGGGTATCAATTAACCTCCATGGTTAATTAGACGGTTTGAGACACCTAGTCTCATAATCTGAATCATTCAGATTATTCATTACGGCCCTCAATTAGTACAGCCTAATTGATTCCTGGGTATCAATTAACCTCCATGGTTAATTAGACGGTTTGAGACACCTAATCTCATAATCTGAATTGTTCAGATTATTCATTACAACCCTCAATTAGTACAGCCTAATTTATTCCTGGGTATCAATTACTATGCTGGAAAGTCTCTCCAAGGCCAATCCTATTGTTTTGGATTTCAACCTATGAAATTCATCACAATTCAACCTCTTTGTGAAACCACAGCCCAATGTGACTGTAGTACGGTCACAGGCTTCTGGGCTACATGAAATTAGAAGAGAATTCCAGTCTAATGAATGTTACTCCTTTTGGTGAATTTAGTGAGTTTGCGCTACCTTGTGACCATCCTAGTGTTCTGTTGCTGATTCTGTGTGAATCCCTCAATGGACTAACAGAAGATCAGAAGGGCCAAGCCTTACGCCTCTTTGAGAAGTACAGGGACGTCTTTGCGGATCACAATCACAACCTAGGCAAGGCCCTAGGAGTTGAACATGTATTTGATATGCAAGGTACTGCTCCTATACACTCTAGACCAATAAGATGCAGCCTGGTCAACCAGGCCATTGTCAATGAGGAGTTGCAAAAACTGCTCTCTGCTGGTCTTTTGGTTCCTAACAAGAGTCTTAGGTCTTTTCCTCTGTTGATTGTAAAGAAGAAGGTTGGGACCAATTGCGTAGTAATGGATTACTGCAAGTTGAACTCAGTCACAAAAAAGGATTCTTACCTGTTGCCATGCATTGAAAATACATTGGATAAGCTGAGGGACACAAAATACTTTAGCGCAATGGATCTGATCAGTGAATACTGGCAGATTGACCTTCCAAAGGCAGACCAGGAAACATGTGCCATTATTACGGAGCAAGGCCTTTTTTGGCCTACTAGGATGCCACAGGGACTCGCAAATACTCCTGCAACTTTCCAATGTGCCATGGACTCCGTGATGGGAGACCTCAAGTTGACTTGTGTTCTAGTTTACCTTGACAACATTAATGTCTTCTCTCATACCTTTGGTCAGAATTTGGAACGCTTGGAGGCAGTGTTACAACGCCTCATTGCAGCTAACCTCAAGTTGAAGCCAAGGAAGTGTAGCTTTTTTAAGGAACATCTGGAATTCCTTGGTTACATCATCAGCAAAGATGACCTACAACCTGTCCCTGCCAAAGTTGAAGCCATCACACATGCAAACACCTACCAACAAGAGAATTTTTCAGGTGTTTCTAGGAATATTTGATTAATATAGAGGATTTATACCAAATTTTGCAGGCCTAGGAAGTCCACTTTTTTACCTATTGAAGAATTAAGTTGAATTTTCATGGACAGCAGGATGCCAGAAAGCCTTTGAGGACCTAAAAGCCATGTTGGTAACAGAGCCAGTACTCACATACCCTAATTTTGATTGCCCTTTCATTTTAAATATAGACACTAGTCTTAAAGCAATTGGTGCTGTTCTTTCTCAGATGGACAATGACAACCATGTTCATCCTGTGGGATACTTCTCATGTACCTTTAATAGCCACAAACAGAATCACACAGTTACTGAAAGGGAATGTCTGGCAGTTATCTATGCTTGTCAAAAATTCAGAGTATATCTCCACATAGTGCACTTTACAGTGGTAACTGATGATGCCTCACTTAAATGGATGAAGACCCTGAAGGACTTCTGGCACAATGGGCTATTAAGCTGCAGGCTTATGACTACAAGATAATCCATTACGCTGGCACTATGCATCAGAACGCAGACTGCCTTTCACGTTGCCCTATCATAGATTTGGTTTCCTCAGCAACAGATGAGCTGTACAATAAGTTGATGCTGAAGCCTTCTATGTGGGGGAGGAGCCACCTGAGATTCAGAAAATTCTGAAAGCTCTTGCGGTGGACACTTGTGTCAAGGATAATCAGCTTTTTAAGCTGTATAAAGGGAAGTGGTTACCCTATATTTGGCCATCCTTACGCACAGATGCAATAGTATCCGCATATTACACTGTAAGCCACAGTGGTATCCAGAAGACTCTCAACCTCCTATAGCAACATTGCTATTGGGAATGGATGCACTCTGACGTAGCAGAAACACTAGCTGCTTGCCATGACTGTAATATAGAACAACCCAAGGTCTCGCGCTACCAGCATCAACTGATTAGACCTGAGTTTACATTTCATACAGTGGTAATTGATGTAGTTTGACCTTGGCCCATCACAACAAGTAAGAACAAATTTGTGATAGTAGTCATGGACCAACTGACAAAGTGGGTAGAAACTAGAGCTATTCTGAATCAGTCTGCCCTAACCACAGCCAAGTTTATACTTGAGAATATTCTCTATAAGCATGGATGCCCATAAACTTTACTATCTGATAATGGCTCCAATTTTACCAGTTATATGATTCCAAGATTGAAAAACTAATGGGTATTTGAGGTACCCTTTCAACACCATACCATCCACAGACAAATGGAATTGTAGAAAGAACTAATGGGAGCCTAGTACAGATTCTAAGGAAGCTAAGTCATCAGCATGAAACAGAATGGGATACATATCTTCCATCAGCTACCTTTGTGTACAACATAGGATTTCATAGAGCCACTGGGAAAAGCCCTTTCCAGCTATTGTATGAACAACAACATAGCCTTCTGCCTCACTTTTACAGTCTATTTGGATCTGGTGATTCTCTTTCCTCTGACAATTATTTGAAGAAACTAGCTCAGACGCTTATTAAACTACCGTCTGAAGCATACTCTACTAATCTGGCAACTAAGGAAAAGAACATAGATTGTGCGGAAAAGACTTGTCTGGTCCTTTCTGTATAAAAAATAGGAAGCCTGGTATAATTCTACAGCAACCAAAGGTACAGTTGTGAAAGCAAACTTGCCTTGTTATGACAAGGCCCAGTCAAGGTGGTCCAGAAAGTGGGAGTAGATAGCTACACTCTCAAGGATCTGGAAACAGGCCAACTGATCACCTGAGTCCATGTGCAATAAATGTGCAAGGCTCCATGGGCAACTGTGGTAATTTTGACTCCCTGGTGATTGACTCCCTGGTACTTGAAACTTTTTTGAGTATCAGGGATTCAAGTGCCACATATGCAAATCTATTAGTATTTTTGGCTTAACTGATTTCAAGCTGATTTTTACTAGTAAAATAGGAGTTTAAAACCAATAAACAAGATTAAATTTACTTGAATTGACCCTGTTTAATAAATTGATTAGCTAAAAAACGGATTTGAGGGAAAATTTATACAGTAGTTTTAAAAGCTATGGCAATAACCAAAAATACCTCAGATTTAAACAAAATCCATCTCTCAGGTTAAAATATACACTCTGTTAACAGGGTTTATTGGTGTTAATGGGTGAAATGAGTCAACACAGAAACAAAGGGCTCACACACAAAGCAAAACCATTCAAAATACAATCTGAAATACATTGATTCACAAATGAAATGGTGTGAGTTGACTTTTGGTGTACATATGTTTACTATGTGAATCGGTGACAAAATACACCCAAGCAAGGTGTGTCAAAACGCAAACCAAAAACAAAACACAATAGCAACTCACTACATAAACAAAATCACTCACGCAATGTATGCAATGGATTGTAATCATGTATGATACCAAGGTATCTAAAATAAGACACAAGATCTGAAACAAAAATTTTAAAAATATTTTGTTGGGTGTTTGAATTTGGCAGTAAAATCTAGGAAAATTGTGTGGATTTTTTTGAGTATTCTAAAATGGGCGTTGTAAAACCAAAAACAACTAACTAAGAAATAAATAATCTATAATTGGGATATTGGGTGGGAAAAAATATTAATTGAATATCCATAAAGAGATAAAAGCAAAAATTAAAAATAGGGAGTAACTTAATTAAGTTTTATTTAATATTTTATTAAATTCTCAAAATGGAAGGAACACAGCAACAGACTACCATTGCACCCGTTGTGCGCCACAGTTGCAGTTGCCCCCGCAGGTCAAAGAATAGACTTAGTGCAACACAAGTGCCTACTCAGGAGGGAGGCGGGAGAGGAGAGTTCCATAGTGATGCTGCACTGACACAGCCAGTTCAAGGAGCACAAGCTGCTAGGGTGTGGAGCATAAACCCTTGGGTCCCAAAGCTGACCCAGAAGCCAACCAAGTTCACCACTACAAAGAAAGTTAGAAACAAGGAGGTAGAACTTACTTTGTATGTGTTTGACGTTGTGTACCGGCAAGAGTCAGCCCCATCAGCCATGCTAGAGAAGGTGAAGCCTGTACTTGATACTAGCTACAAGCCCTACGTCAGTGATGGCAATCAGGAGGATGACAAGGAGCCCCAGTTCTATCAAACTGATGAGGGACAGCTGGTGTTAAAAAAGGTTGCAGCCTTCTATACCAAGGTGCCTATGCCCTGTGTTATGACCAATGCCAATGAGTCAATCCCCACTGCTAAAAAGCCCGCCCAGAAGTGCATCCCCGACATCAAACGCATCATCCTGCTTAAGCTAATGCGGGAATTGGGTGATTACAAGGCGGCCGCAGCCATTGTTGGAGTGGATCCCAAATACACCAGCAAGACCTTCCAAAAATTCATCAATACTGGTTGTGTCCTTGCCGCAGAGAAATCCTTACGCGTGTCAACCATGCTCATCAAGGAGCACAAATGGGCAATCCGCTAGTGGATAACCCGGGAATGCCATCTTGAACTGGTAAATATACAGGCCATGGTTAAATCTACTTTTGGGATCAAGGCCTCAATTTCCTTATATTATCATTTGGTCAAGGGAATGCGCTTTTCCTGGAAAAAGCTTGGGGTATCCCCCTACAACAGAAACAGCCCAGCCAATATTGACGTCTGGAAAAACTATGCAGAGGCGTACACTGCCCTCAAAGCCAAGGGGACAATCAAATTTTATTATATTGACAAATTGGCATTTGCCTCATCAATGCGCAATGAGTATGGCTATGTCCTCAAAGGCTCCAATGACGGGATGGCTCAGCGTGCTGCAGTCCGCGCCACAGCCTAATCAATGGTGGCTCTCCTTGGTCCAAAGGGGGTTGAGCTTTATCAAATGATATTGGGTTCTCACAACAGCCGTAACTTCTTGTCATTCCTCCAATTGGTCCAGGAGCACCTGAGGCACACAAGCCCAGGCTTCACCAATGTGATTGTGTTGGACAATGTTGGTCTCCACAAGGTGGCTGATATTCTTGAGGAATTTCCAATGATTGACACAAGCATTGCAGTGGGCCTCCAGCAATTGGCCACAGCAAATTTACACCTTCTCTTCCTCCCAGCTTATCTGCCCTTCCTAAATCCCATTGAGGAAGTCTTTGGGTGGCTCAAGCAAGTTATCAAGAGAGGAACCCCAACTGGGACCAAGGACCTCTTTAATTTGCTGCAGGCCGGGATCCACACCCTCCCAGCTGAGACTGTGGCCAAATTCTATGGCCACACTGATTTGTTCATCCCCGCATGCCTAGCCAAACAGTCACTCAATTAAAGGTTTAGCATGTCCAATTTTTTATATTCTCTTATTTACTAATCAAGATTCATTAACTAACATTTTATATTTAGATGTTTCCACACCTGCAATCACATTCAGAAGATCCATCAATAGATGTAAGTAATTTGTTAAATTTTATTATATATTATTTTATTATATTATCTGAGGTAATCCCAAACGCTCAATACTGGATTACGTGAATAGATTTAAATCACTTTGGTCAAATAAATATAAAAATAATTTAAAAAAAAATAAACGTAAAATGTACAAGTTAGAATTTATTTTATTAAAGTATAATTTTATGCTTTTATGAAAACTGTTTCTGCAATATATTTTGCAAAACTGGTTTTCTGAAATAAAAATTATAAAAATTTATTATAATTAGAATACTATAAATTGTAATAAAATTTATTAGAATCATATTTTTATTGTGTGCGCCTGTAGTGGGTTCTTTGGTATGTACCCACCCCGCAATGGAGGTGGTGCACAACCTCCACCGCCACAGCGTGAACAGTGGATACACCCTTATTGAAATACTCCCTCCTGCTGTTGAAAGGCAGTAGGGTCAGGTGGGAGTGAAGCAGCAGCTTTTCAGGTGGGGCTACAAACCCGTATATCCCAGCCAGGACCAGGGCGTCCTGGATCACATGATCAACTGAGTTGTATCCAGGGGGACCTTCTTCCCGTCAAGTGCGAGCCGGGCCTCATCAATTCCCAGAAGGACCCTGTCCAGGTCCTCTACAGACGCGCCCATCCTGAAGTAGAATAGAAACCCCAGGTAAACAACCAGATGAAGCCTTTGCCCTGCAAAGGCTTCTGTGAACTCACACAGTTTATTATAGACCGTGCTGATCTTCTTGTTTTGTCTGGTCTTTGCAAATGTCAGATCCATGGCTGCAAGGTGCCCCGTCTTTTCAGCACTCCAGGCCAACCCAAAGTCCGCTAGGAGGATCTTGGTCTTCTTTACGGCTGTTGCGTCTGCAACAGCCAATTTGCCCACTGTGCGCCCAAAGTTCTCCAACAGGTAAGATATGGTGTGCTCCACCAGGAAGCAGAAGCAAGCAGCTGCATGAGCCCAGCCCATCTCTGGTACATTCTTGAATGGGAGTGTTGCCAGGACGCCCCAAACAAGCTCAATGGAGTTTACACAGTAAACTCCACTGAGAGATACCAGGTCCAGGTGGACCAGTTGGGCATCCTTGTAGGCAGTAACTGCCCACTTGGATGCCCCCTTGGCATGTGTAAGTTCTGCCAACACCTCCCACGACATCAGAAAGGACCTGTGGATACAATCCTCCAGCTCCTGCATGACAGGGGGGACAGATACAATTGCTTTGCCACATGAGTGGCATAATTTGCATAAAAGGTGGCCGGGACAAAGGGGACCAGGACTTGGCGGAGTTTGCTGTCTACATTTTCTAAGAAAAAAGGTAAGTTTTTTGAAAATTTATTATTTTTGTTTTTTAGGCTACCTTCTTGTGTTTCTTCCTTGCCCACAGCCTCTGCCAGCTTGGCCATTCTTGGCGCAATCAATTGCGCAGGAAGTTTGGTATCCTCTGCCCTGGCGCGCTTGGCAGGTTTGAGATATTCATACATCTCTGGGTCATCAACCCAGACAGATATTGCAGAAAGATTGTATGCCTTGAACTGGAACTTGACCACAGTTTTTTAAATGTTTAGTAAGCGCCCAATTGTCTTCTCTGGGGTGTCAGGCATTTTTGACATTAGTGCCTTTGCGGAAACCTTGTCAATTTTGTCCCCAGTGAGGACGGCAGACTTCACTTTGGCTTTGACTTTGCGGTCAATGTCCTTTATTTTGACAATCACCAAGTCAAGATCCTTCAGAAGCTTTTCCAATTCTCTCATTGATTTTTTACTAACCTTTCCATATGTTTTTATAGCTTTTGCCCCAATAAATTCTGTATTATTTTGATACTGTTGCCTCTTTGTTTATTCTTTTTGTTTTCCCATTTACTACATTATCCCATCTTTTTACCCATTGTGTATATGTTTTACGCTCATCTCAATATGTGTCATTTGCTTTGTGATGGCATTGTTTCCTTAATTACCATATTATTTTTGGCGTTTGACATAGCCCCTTGTGAAAATATTAACAACAATTTGGTAATAAGCTAAATTTGAATTAGAAAATTATAGTGTTAACTGTTTTTAGAAAAAGTTGTTACTAATCCAAATTAAAAACCTTAATAATAAACTTTAAGCCAATCAGGAGCCAAGTGAGAAAGTGATTGTTGTGACATAAAGGGTCATTCAATAATTCTTTGATGCATGTGCGCTAATTAATATGACTGGCTGGATGTTTTGCCATTGTACACCATTGCCGCTGTGGCAAGTTGTTGGTGGGCTAGTGCTTAATCAGCTGCTGGGTTAGCACTAGCCCACCAACAACTTGCCACAGCGGCAATGGTGTACAATGGCAAAACATCCAGCCAATCATATTAATTAGTGCACATGCATCAAAGAATTATTGAATGACCCTTTATGTCACAACAATCACTTTCTCACTTGGCTCCTGATTGGCTTAAAGTTTATCATTAAGGTTTTGAATTTGGATCAGTAACAACTTTATCTAAAAACAGTTAACACTATAATTTTCTAATTCAAATTTAGCTGATCACCAAATTGTTGTTAATATTTTCATAAGGGGCTGTGCAAAGTGCTAAAAATAACTGTGTTCTGGATCTAGATACACGACAAAGTAAATATATGATTTTATAGAAATAAGCTGAACATAAAGAATAAAACCAACTATAAACAAAGAGAACATGAACAATTGAAATGCAAAAAAAAGATAATATAAATAGAAAATGTTTGGTGACAGGGGTTTATTGGGGCGGGGGAGAATGATGCCTAGGAGGCAGAATAACGCAGGAAGGAAGACGTAGAGGCAGTGCTAGCCTGGGGGGTCTGGAATTGGGTGGGTTGGGCTTGCGGGTTAGGGGTGTTGATGGCAGGGGTGGAGGCAGGAGGATTTTGCGTGATGGCTGCCATATAACGCTTGTTGTATTCCTCATTGGTCATTGGCTGGATGGGCTGGTAAGTGGCAGTGGCCCAAGGTGGAAGGTGCTTATCCTTATGTGATTGATTTCCCATGTTCACATGGAAAACCATTTGCGCAAACAAGTCAGCCACCATTTGGTGACCAAAGAGAGAATTGTGGTCAAGGACCCCAATATAGAGGTTGTTGAAAGCCTGAGGGCAGTGCTCCCATAATTTGGATCCCATGTTGAAGAAGACAACATCAGCCAGATGGACGTCTGCATGGCTGGCGGGGTAGACTGAGGCCTGGTGCCTGCGTCCCTGGATGGCCTCAAGGGCGGTGGAGCTACCCTCCATCTGGTGGCTCAAGAAAACCTGGTACTTGGAATTTGAGCCATCCTAGGAGTCGAGTAATCCACCAAGAATGTAGCTGTATGAGTAGCCATTGATTAAA
Source organism: Entomophthora muscae (assembly GCA_014839935.2). Lineage (NCBI taxonomy): Eukaryota > Fungi > Entomophthoromycota > Entomophthoromycetes > Entomophthorales > Entomophthoraceae > Entomophthora > Entomophthora muscae. The sequence goes on from QTSX02000104.1 coordinate 241,332, forward strand.
TCTGGGTTTGTCTAATCTTAGACAAAACCCTTGGCTGAAACAGCCAGAAATGCACCAATGAACGTCCCCTTCTTGACCTTCTTCCTTCTATTCTTGGCGGCAGCTTTTCCTTGCTTGCCAAAATCATCAAAAGCTATTGATAGCTTGTAATAGGAGATGAACATGACATCATCAGTTAGACTAGTCAGGCATTGGACCAGGGTCAATTCAATGGCAGTGTCATATGGGGAATCCTCAGCGCCATCCCATTGGTTGCCGGCAAAATTGGTAAGAACTCATATGGAAGTCACCTTCCCATACATCCAGAGCTGCACCATGCGCTTGGAGACTCATATGTTATGGTGCGCGAGCTGCTTCCAGACCTGGGTCAAGGGAAGCTTGGGATCCCGCTGGAGGAGGTCAAGCATGATTGGGTATGCCTCAGATATTTGTGACTTGGGGGCCTTCTTGGGCTTCTTGGCCGTCCTGATCAGATTCCCCCTGTTCATCAGGTTGTTGAATTCCCGCATGACAGTAGCTTGGGTAAATTGCAACTGGGCAACAATCTGTTCCCAGGACAGACTCTGTAGATTCAGTGCCACAATTTCCTGAAGAATTTGGGCGGTGATGATTTATTGCTTGGGGCGCTGGGCTGGGGGAGCTGAAGCCTGATTGGCTGTAGGGCGGGCAGGTTGGCTGGTGGCAGGAAGTTGTCCCAAATCAAGGTTGCCATCCTGATTGGTTGGTTGGTGGGCAGCTTGTGCAGGGATGGGTACGGGAGCAGGGGCAGAGCTAGACACTAAGTGACTCTCAAACAAGTCAAAGCCATAGGGGTTGGTGGTCAGATACAGGTCAGCTTCCTTGTTACCCGCCTCAAAGGCTTGGGTGTAAACAGGTGCCTCCACATTCTGAGCCTTGCCTCCATTGAAGCTGGCTTGGCTGCTGCTGGCTTGGCTGCTGGCGCTGTCAAAGATATTGCTTGTAAAAACCATTATAAAAAACCTAGGATAAAATTACTAAAAGTAGAAATTTTAAAATTTAATTATTTATTTTTATTGTAATCTTGAGTCCATATTTGGAAGGTTCTCAAAACTTTTTCATACAAATCTGGAGCCATGAAAATGAATAAAATGCCTCTGTTCCTAAATTAGATAGCTGTTGATTGGCTGTTAAATTGATAGTTTTCTATTTTAGGCTGCTCATACTACACATCTTGTGTGACTCCATTTTGTTTTGTGCTTGTGGAATCTTGCTTCTAGATTACTCAAATTTTGTTTCATTTTAGTTCTTCTGTTGGTGCCTCATATGAATCCTGATTAGATTATAATATACTCCGGAACAGCATCCATCCATTTCACTTGTTGCATCAGTTCATTTTGTTTGTGGTTTGAACTACACCGCTTGATGTTTGATATAATTTTGTATGATGGGCTAGTGAAATTTTGTTTTTTAAATTGACAGTCCATTTATTAACTGAAATTTCATAAATTAATTGAATCCTGAATCTTGCGCAACTTGGATTTTGTTTAAATCTGAGGTATTTTTGGTTGTTGCCATAGCTTTTAAAACTACTGTAAGTAAATTTAATAGTAGAAATGAAAAAACTTGTTTTCAACACTCTAAAAGAAAAGGTGGCCAGTTTGACATTTTTTAAGCCAAATCCTAATTTTATTAATAAAACACATATGCTCTTATATAAATTTTATTATTTACTATTATATATTTATTATTAGTGTCCATAGTTGTTGATTAAGCTCCCAAGCACCACTATACTGGATTTAGTGTATAGCCATTAATCAAATACCCCACTTGTTTTACATTATGTCATTTCCAGGTTTGTGGATTAAGTGGTGCCACATAAATTAAGCCCAATTTATTTAGAGATTTCATATGTGATTTATAAAAAACAGAAACTCAACTCCCCCTCTGTTCAACTCTATCCACTCTCCACACAATTGGTTTTGTATTCAACTAATCAAAGGCTTGTAATTAAGGCTAAATTAATAAGTGACACACTACAAGCGCCACTTGACACCCATCCACTCAACACTTTAAATTTGGGATTAGTACAGAGAGCTTCTACCTTTTTAATCAACACTATGGTAAATAATTCACTCCCAGCTCCTCCCAGCATACCTTAATCACCAATAAACACTTTCCCACTCATTTACTTTTTTAACTTATGTTAATTTTTTATTTATGAGTATATGAAACTGCCCTGCTTTTGGGTTAACTTTTGAGCCTATTTTAAATTTAAGCAAGTTTTATATGTAAAAAACATTGTAAATTTGGTTTTTCTGCTTGACTCTGGGAAATTTGACAGTGAGAATTCAGCTTTTTTTAACTGATTGACAGTACCAAACTTGACACTTTATTATGTTTTGAATTTTTAACTCCCAATAAAAAAAGTTCCGCATAATAATTTTTTTTGCAATTATAATCTACTACTTTTCCTGCTACTCTCCATAAAAAATATATTTTTATTTTTAATTATACTTTTACATTGATTTAGCACTAAGATGTTATGCTAAACCTAACATCTTTTATGCTTCATCATAAATTCATTTATTTTCTGTCTTAACCTTTATATATATACTTTTGAATTCTATTTTTCTTCTGTTTACTTTTTTATGTCTTTTCTTGATAAATAAAACTTTATTTTCATACTTTTCATTTAACTTTTGCTTTGATTTATCTCTTTGTGCTTGCAATATCTTCTCAATCATTTTATTTACAAAACTAACCTTTTCTTTAGCCAAGATCATCTAAATCCAACAAGCCTACCAAGCGCCAAGCCTCAAAGGGCTCAAAAGAAACTGCCTCCACCCCCAAGTGTGTCAAGAAGCCTGCAAAGGCAAAGTCTCCAACTCCATCTCCCGTACCCCATCTCCTCCCACTCCTCCCCCCATTCACCCTCATCTTCAACTTCCCCCAAGTCCTCAAATAAAAGTGATGACTCCCTCACTGATCACTCTTTTTACAAGTCAGAGGCCAACTCCAAACCCACCAAGGAGCACCGTACCAAGAAGTCAAAGGCTGCCAAGAAGCCCACCTCTTCTTCTGGTAAGAAAAAGGAGGCTTTTAAGCAGGCTTCAAAGAACCCTTCCCCTCCTCCTCCCTCATCCGACCCCCAGGATGAGCCTGAGGAATATTCCAAGAAGTTCAAAGCTTTTGGTCAGGTGGCTTGGGATCCACTGGCCATCCACAATATCTGCAATGTGGACAGAGAGTTCAAAGTTCTCAAGTGCTTCCCCCATTACTTCCCAATCATGTTTGTAAAGGTTAACCCTGGTTACGTTGCAGATAATTACATTTTCAATTGTAATAATCAAAAACAGCAAACCAAAAGCAAGCGCTTTGTATGTGAGAATAAGACTTGTGGGGCCCAGCTGAACACCAAGGGTTGAGAGTGGGTTACTTATGAGAAGGGGGAGCACACCTGTGAGCCCCCCAATCACCTGATCACTTTTATGCTGAAGTGGTACCTTGTCCAAGTAATCCCCACCTCTGCCAACCTCCACGCTTCAGATCTGGCCATGAAGGCCCTTCAACACCTGCAGACCAACAATCTCAAGTTGGTGCCCACCCAGGAGCAACTGGTTAAGTTCATCAGCAACAAGAGAATCTCTGCCAATCCCCCTCCCCCCAAGGCCTCAGATGTCCTCTCTGAGCTTACGCTCACCCACAAGCTCAAGCAGCTTCCGAGTGGGGAGCGCTTCCTCCTCCACAACAATGGGCCCAGCAGCAAAGACCGCATAATCTGCTAAGCTACTCAGCAAAACCTGCTGGAGTTAAAAAGGGCTTTAACCTGGCTAGTTGATGGTACCTTTACCACTTACCCCCAGATGTTCAAACAGCTCTGGATGATCCATACCCAGATTGACATCTGGGTGATTCCACTCGCTTTCTTCCTTCTCCCTGGGGCCACCAAGGCTATTTACACACTGTGTTCTCAATCCTTTGACAAGCACTTTCCCTCCTTCCTGAAAACAACAACAATGCCAAGAAGACCTCCCCACACCTGCGCAAACCCTCCTGCCGCTGACAAGAACCAGGCTACCCTGGACTTGGAGGAAAAGGTAAGGCTGAGAGCTCTGGGGCCTCACATTTGCATCATGGACTTCAAGCCTTCTCAGTTCAATGAATTTGAGCAAATGTTCAGCAGGGAGGTGCAGGGGTGCCACTTCCACTTCTGTTAAGCAGTGTCTTGCAATGTGCAGGCCCATGCCAAGCTTAGTAGGTTGAGCCGGAGGGACACTTTGGACACCTGAAAATTTGTGCTTGCACAATTTAGTGCCTTGGCTTTTTTAAAGCCAGAGCACACTGTGCAGGGGTTTGAGATTCTCTCAAAGGATCCTTACATAGTAAAAAATCTGGATTTTAAGCATTTCCTCAAGTACTTCAAGCCCCAGTGAATTGGGAAGGTTGTCACATAGAGGCAAGGCCAGTTGGAATGCTTGCTAGGCGGCGGTGAATGGTGAGCTCAAGACCACTTTGGCGCTAGAGGCTTATCACAAGCATCTTAAGGCCAACTTTGAGCTTCATCTAAAGCTCAATAAGTTCTTCTTCCTCCTGCAGCACAAGCAGGAGAAAACCATCTCTAAGCTGCATGACTTGGCAAACTACGTCCCCTCACCAAGCCTACAATCCGCTCCACCCTCTTCACCAAGGCCATTCAGGGTGTGGCTAAGCACAAATACAAGGCCTCTTAGCTTAATCAGCAGCTTGAGCTTATTGCCACTGCCCTCCTGGAAGGGGCTAAATGAAAAGGAGGAAGAAAGATGAAGAGTAAACTTGCTTGCTTGTTTGCTTTTATGGTTTTAACTTTTAACTTTTTAGCTTTAATTTTTACTTTTTAGTTTTGATCATTCAGTTTTTAGTTTAATTTTTCTATTTTTTGATTTAATTAGATAGCAGTAATTATTTCATATATACATGGTAAGTTTGAGATGAATAGTTATAGTGGAAAGTGAGTGAAATATCTTAACTTTTGCTAATTTACTAGTAAAACATAAGATATTCACATTTATACTTATATAAACTACATCAAATAAATATTAATATTTCTTTATATTTTACATAGCTTTTATTGATGTGTTTATGTTTATTCTTGGCTCATTAGAACTTTATTTTTTATGGTAGTCAAAAATATTTTTGTAATAAAGAGTGTAAATTACATAGTAAAATGAGAAATAGTTGCTTATTTCTCCATATTCTTATTGTTTAATATACTTTTTCATTAAAGCTTTTGAGCTCTCTGGGGTCACTTTAGTATACCATAGCTGCAAGGCTTAATTTTTATATTAAAAGTTTTCAGTACATCAAGATCTGTCAATTAAAAAAGTGTCAATTTCCAGTTGTCAATCAGGGAAAAGCTGAATTCTCACTTTACTATAGTGTTGAGCACCAGGGAGTTGAACTTACCACAGTTACCGCTCCAAGTGGTCAAGCATATATCCCTTTATGGGTAACAACTCAGAAAAAGAAAAACTTAATGAAAATAATCCATGGGTTGTTACCCTATTCAAAACAATAAGGAAGATAATGCATATAATGGACAAAGAAAAATAATTATGTTGCAACACTTTATTAAGGTGCCATTGTTTCTATTGCTAGAAGTAACTGAAGGATAATTTGTGCAGATACAGCATATATGAGCCACACAGAAGGCGGCCAGGAGAAGCCATACAGGAGGAATGGGGTTTAATTGACTGGTAGGAACTGGATAATTTATTCCTATGGAATATGGGAGCGCAATTCCCAGTAGGATAAACTCCCATAGTAGACTCTCCATTTGAGTGTGCTCTTCTGGTTTCTTGCCACCTACAGAATACATCATACTGAGTAGCCATTCAAGGTATTCAGGCATATGATGAAGACGTTGGTGGTAGACAGACTTGGATCCACACAGTACAAGGTCACCAACAAGTGTCATGAACTGTCAGCTTCCAGAGTCCTCATAGCTTAAGAGATCCAGTGTTGCACTCATGGCTCTTCAAATACAATTCTCGTGGTTATCAGAACTATGTCACAAGGTTATTGGTCCTGTGGCTGACTTGGGACTCATCCAGGCAATAAAAATGTTCTTCAACAGCTCCAATGCCGAGACTTCTGATTGGCCAATAGCAAGATTCCATCAAAGCTAAACTGGTCAAGTTGGATATCTGAATAGTCCATTAGTTTAGGTATCAGTAATCTCCAGTGAACCGTGTTCCTGACTTTGAGTTTACGTGTTGAGATCATGTACAGATGCTCCAGGGCAAGCATTAGCACTGACCACATGACATAAGAACCACACAGCTGCAGCGTTGGTATTGAATCCCAACAAAAATGCAGGTCCATGTTTACATACCGCCCATGCAGGTCTTCTTGGATCACAGCCGCAGCACTCATGGCTTCCTCTGCAGTTAGGTTTTTGAGCCTTGTTAATGGAGAACTGGGAATAAGATTCCTTGTCTGACTAGGTGTAAAGGTTTTCCTAAGTGTCTTCTTGGGAGTTGTGGAGGAAGCTTGCATTACAGTATTTGTTGGTGTACTTGGTTGGTATGCACTGCCACTGGTTGAACTTTGCAAGGCAGCATCAACTTTGTCACCTAGTAATTTGTCAAATTCCTCTCTTTCTTCTGGTTCCAAGATGGGTGATGGACATGGTTGTTCCCTGGGACTTGACTTTTTAGAGCTAGCATGATTGACTGTTACTTACCATTGTGGCTGGTCAGTATATCTAACTACTGGTTTTTAATTTGTTTGGGACAATTAACCATAATAAGAGAGAAAACTCTGTCACATTAATGTCTTGTTTAATGGGAATACATGTTGTAATGTGGTTAGTGTAAACTAGCCATTACTGATGTCAATACCTCTCATCAATTAGACTCTAGTGCAAAGGATAGAATTGCCCTGTAGTTTGGATGAATAACTAGTCTGGTTGACCAACGGGTAATAACCTCACAGGGTTAATTAGCCCATCAAACAATCATACCAATTGATGGGCTGAGAGTAAATATAATCTGAGGTGAAGTCTGATTAGAGGATCAGTGGCTTAATATTAATTGAAAATCCCTTATATAACTCTTCCCTTTTATTATTAAATAAAGGATCAATATTACATTAACTATACATTTATTATACACACTAGGCAGATAATCATTCTAGCTTAGTATTTAGTAAAACATAGGCTGTAATCAGATTAAGTGAATATATCAACCACAGCACCATAGCCAAGGTTACAACAGCAAGAGGGATTTACTGGTGGTAAACCATCTAGTGTAGATCCTGGATCTTATCTTTTTGCCTTTGGTGTTGTGAACCAACCCATCATGGGTGCATCTACTTGTCCACCATTTATTACGGCTGGCCATCCTTGATAGTCAACCATCTCTGGCTTCACTATTTGCTCAATTTTTCTAGTAGGAAAATTTGATTCAGTTAGTTTTTAATGAAGTAAATATTTAAAATCAAGCCTCTTAAATCCAAAAAAAGTTAAAAATAGTTATATGTGTAAAGCATAGCGCTTATCAATAAGCAGGGGATGTTTAAATCTTTTAACTTCTGTAAAGCTAAAGATTTTCTTACAAAGAACCTTATAACTGAAGCAGATTTGATGAGAAATCTGATGATGGAAAAATAATTAGCATTATGTCTCCCTTCCTCAAGCCTGTTGGATCTTTACATGGACAAAAGAATCTTCCTAGGAAATGGAAGATGAATACTAAGTGTCAAATTTAATGAGAGAAGATGGGATTGGTCTTATCTTGGAAGGGGCTCAATATTTCATACCCTGAGGTTTGATCTTAGTAGCCTTAGTGGGGATACTAAAAGTGGCGGTAGACTAGTAAGAATCTGGAAGTTTCAGGTTTCAGTATTGATCCATATTTGGGTAAGGAGAACACCTCAGGACAAAAGCAAACAGAATGGCTTTCACATTTTCTAAATTGTGAGCTACCACTCACAAGGGTAATCAACCCCCTAAGGAATTCCAATTTATGACAGCACAATTGAAGAGGGGGTTTATGTATCAATTAGGGATACCAACTGATTGATTAGTCTGTAGTGGGGATGAAATGTAACCTGATAATATATTGTAGAGCAAAAAAGGTGGCCCTTTAACTGGGTGATGCTAGGGTATTGCTTATCCTTTCCAGAAACCCCTCTGTCATCAGCCATTGTTGTGCCCTCTCCTTTCTCTAATATAGGTTTTTAGCAGGGATGGGTTGATATTGGTGAGGCTTGATCTCTAATCATCCTTGACTACCTTCCAATATTGGATCCCCCGGTCACCTTAACTAGGTATCCTTTCAGGAATGCTTAGAGCCCTATTTAATGAGTTATTAATTCATTATGGGTTCATATATTGCTCCTTTGTTCATCCTGTTCATAGGCTCACTCCTGTTTTCTGGATGTTGTCCTGTTTTCTGTGTAGGGTTAGATTTCTGCTATGATAGTTGCCAGATATAGCAAGCTGGTCCATGGAACTGATCCCTACAAATAAATTTTTGATTTCAGGGCCTGATCTTTAACTTAACCTCTGTATGATTTATGATTTTGAAGCTGAGTGGCTTGGGTGTATGGCTATAGGATATAAAGGTTAAGTCTAGGGGAGGTGCTATGGTTACTAGGGTAGTTTAAGATTGAATTTCTTTCTATGCTTGGGGATATATCCATTCCAGGATATTAGGGTCATCCATCCTGGGTTACTTTGTCCATAGCTTCTCTGCTAGCTGATGTTTGAGGGGTTGATATTTTTCTGCACCTTTTTATTGAACTTAACCAACCAGGGACATGGGTTTAAATGGTATGTATTTCAATATGGGGGATGGATTTTAAGTTTATCTTTAGTGGATGGGTTTCCTCCACCTCTGGTTAGGCTTGAAGCAACCAGATGGATACTTTGTTTATGGTGTGATGGGTTATTTAATGTAAAAGTTTTACCTAAATTGGCTATTGAGGCCAGCTTACTGAGGTTATGGTTATTGGTTTTTTGCTACCTTTGATAGTTTCCTGGATGATAGTGTGGTTTATCATTGCACAGGAGATTGGTTCTTGAGTTTTGCAGTGTTTTTGTTAGAGATTTCAAGGGATTTCATAAATGTGGTAGACTTGAGATGATCTTCAGTGGCAAGTTCCTTGATTCTGGGTTGTAAAGTTGGTTGAAGGGAGATTGGATTTTATTGGCTGCAATTTGTCATTATATTGTTGTGCAGGCTAACTAAGAGTTGGTTATCTTTAAATAGTACTTGGGAATTCTGTCCACTTCAAGCTATGATGTTGGCTGAGATCTATAAGGCTTTGAAAATAAAATTGATGTAGCATACAAGGATTCCTTTTATTAAGTCATGGGACCTTTGGTTGGATTGAGAGGTTCAAGGGGATGGAAGATTGGTTTTATTTATGTTATATGTTACTTGGATTGATCTCCTGAGATGCTAGCTCGGAGTAGATGCCGTCGTGGGCGACAAGGGCCAGGGAGGCATTGAGAATGTTGGAGCAAGAGTACAGCACCTTTGTGATGGCGTCTAAGGCTGGCGAGGTCTCTGCCTTGTAGACTATATGTGCTAGAGTCATGGCGTACTCGGGCAAGACTGCCAGCATGTACGCGATGACGATGACGAAGAGGACTTTGATCTTGCCGCGCGAGGCCTTCTCGGTGCAGCTCATGCAATCTGATTGGATGGCGTCGAGAAGGATGTTGTAATGGCGGACTATGCTGAAGTAGCAGAATGGGATGACAATGATTGGCGGCATGATGTACACAGAGATTAGAACATTGAGGATGCGGTTTGCAACACTTGGCTTCTTCCACGCAAATACGCAGTGCATGTCGCTTGGCACCAATTGCAGCCTGCTGATGTTAAGCCGTATGACGAAGATGACTAGCAGTGATCCCACAATGCCAGCTCCTGACCAGACCCATCTGTTCGCCCTGAGGCTTCTTCCCTTTACTATAGCGATATAGCGAACCAGCGCCAGAAGAGCAGTCAAGTCAATGGCAGCCACTCCCAGCGCCCTCAACAAGATCATGCTGGAATAGCACCACCAATTGTCACTCTGGGCAACCTTCCCATCCGTCGCCTCATGCAGAATCTGAGTCAAGATCTGAAAGCAATCCGCCACGATATCCACTGCCGCAATCAAACTCATCAGCACAACATCCACCGCCCACACCTTCCTCCTGTAGTTCACTCGCAACAGCAGCACATTCAACATCAACGAAACTGTTGCCACCAACGTCAATGCAACATACATCACCTTCACGAAATCCAAAAACCCATACTTCTTATCAACGATACCCATCCCCAACTAACCCCCCTCACCCACCTTATGTACTATCCCTCCCACCAATTATACATGCTGCATAACATCAAAGTGGAAATTCTCTAGCCCTGTTCCACCTACCGTCAAACCAATATAAACTCTACATCAAACCCCTCTCCTTGAAACGTTCAGTAAAAATCTGACTGCTCCACGCCACAACTTCAAGACAAATAACACAGTAAATGTCAGACAGCATACACATCCAAATACTAAAGCATTACAATCTATTGCCACTCTACAGCCCCCTTCAAACTCCTCTTTTTAATTTAAATATTTATACACCCCATGCACCCCCACTGTGTCTAAGCACTAAAAACCACTGGCAGTTTTAATAATGAGCTGCTGGAGCGGTCACGGTGCATTTATTACATTGCAAATGCCTCCAAAGAGTCCCCTCCAAGCCAACCCAACCAAGAATAAAGATGGTATAGAATGCTGCCTTCCAAACCAAATGACCCAATCGTATCTCATTTGGGTACCAGGCTCACCAGCGCCAGTCTTAATCCAAGCTGAACCTTCCGAAGCTGCAGTTTTCAAGTACGCTGAGGCGCACAGTCAAGCCAGCCTAAAACATCACCCACTCAACCAAGAATCAAACCCACCCTTTTGAAACACAATTAAAATACATTCAGATCCATTCCTAATTAATCTAAACCATTGGATTTCTTTTTTACTTAAAATATCTTATTATCCCCACTTTAAACCAAAGTCAAAGGTAGATTAAGTAGAACAAAACATCCCTTCCATTGATATACTGTCCAAGTCAACACTTTTATCATACTTGGCCTATTTCAACCCAAGGCAAGTATATTACTTTAAAGATTATCTATAACCTATTAAACAACCCACAAGTGAGGAGAAGTATTCTTCCTCTTAACAGAGATGTTGTCTAGGTCAACTGCCCCTGAAGCCCTTCCAGCCCTACTTCCCTGCCTGACCCAAGTTCCTACCATGATCAAGAAAAATCTTCTTCCTTGATTTAACCCAAGTTTAAATGGATAGGTGCCCAAGCCCATCCCAATCCAGTATATCTTCTAAGATAAACCCCTCCCCATGCTTTGCTCAATCTTACTCCACATCTACTGAAACAAACATCAGTCACCTTATCACAGCATCTAAAATAGTCCTTCTCATGAAACCATTTCCCCAAGGAATGGCTCAACCTGCTAGTTATACATAAGCTCTGAGGCTTGATCCAGATACCATTCTAGGATCAACCCTTCATCTTTCCAGGGAGATCCCCTCTTGTGACCCCATACAATCTACACAGGCCCCAAGCAGCATATTTTAATTCAAACAGATCTCACCGCATGACCTGATAAACCTATCAGTCTCCCCTAAACCCATCTCCCTTCCCTATACAATATACTTCCCAGATGTTTATCCTTGATCAGGGTACCACCTGTAGGTTATCCACCCCAACCTAACTCAATAAATAATACCTCTAAGTAAAAGACCTCAGGGAACAACACCCCCTACCCACCAGGGAACTTGTTAAGAAGGATAATATATCCTATATGGCCCACCCTGTTCAACCTGACCCTTCCTCCTCTAAAAGCTCAGCCGGTTGCTGGGGAAGGTAGCCTTGGATCAACCTAACTTTAGGGGACCCTTGAAGCCCTAGCTGAAGTTCAACCTGGCTCAGGGCTTCAGGGACAATGCCTTTTTAGACCACCATTGACCAAGTGATCCCCCTGGATCCAAATTCTGCACCTCAGGTTCCCCACACCGGTTACCCCAGAGACTTGAAAATTAACCCTTCAAGGTTTGGGTAGCCGGTAAGACTTCTGGGAGGCTGGTCTGAACCCAGCCCAGAGTAGAGGCCTGTAGTCTCTTGGAAGTCCCCCGCTAAAGATAAGTTCCTGTGGGATCCCAGGACAGTTTTTAGATGGACGCCTTTATCCAAAAAGCACTACTCTGATCAAGGGAAAGCTTCTGATAGGGCAGGTTGGGAGATATTCCAGGGGATAGATTTTGGTACCTTGGTTGCTAGAGCATGGGTAAGCTCACACTGATGGGATGGGTGGGCAGCTACGCTGCAGCTGGAAGGGTAACTTTAACTGCCCCAGCCACAGGATCTTTACTGGCTAGTCTACCTGTTCTGAAGATGGGGGTTGATCCAGGCTGCAGCAGAAGTACTTGAAGGCGCTGGTGTGGGCTGCTTTCACCCCCGCTAAAGGACATGTCAATGTGGTCCTACTGTAGGATCTGGTTTATACTTGGCTGAGGGGTAGCTCTCTAGGCCAGATGAAGGATCTACCTTGGGGTCCTGGCAACACTGGATACTTGATATACCTCTTCAGGCAGTTTGGGGCCAAAGTTTGCAAGCCGGCCAAGAAAAGCTGGTGGGGTTGGCCAGGACCATATTGGGGGCAGCACCGGAACTTTCATTAGCCCGGCATCCAAAAAACAATTGGCTGGCCAACATTCAACTCCCCTTGGGATGGTGAGGGGAGTGCAGGGGTGAAACCTTGCCAAAACTGCAAGGCATTAAGGAGCTGGGGATGGAACACTGGATGCCAGCAAGGTTTAATGGCAAGGTATCTATCAATTTTGAGATCTACAAAGGGTAAGCTCCAAGTGAAGGGGTTGGGGAGATAACCAAGAGGACCCTGGGAAAGAATTAGAGCAGCAGTGATCTGAAGGGATGGGCCTGGCTTTTCAGACAGCCCTTTTGGCAAATTGGTTCAACCCTCCCCTCGATTTTGGACTTGGGGCCCCATACACCGCAAAATTGACGCCCTGGCTTGGGAGAGGCGTTATGGGCCTAAATGTAGCCAGAGCTCTATTTCTATGGCAATCTTTCCCAAGAACTTTGAGACCTGCTGTCTGGATAGGGAATGTCTTTGTTGAACTGTTGGGTAGCTCTGAGCTCCAACCCAGCCCACATGAGGTTTGGGACCATACACTTGCATTGCTAGGGGGATCCTCTCAACCATGCCATCTGAACCCACCAAAAGCTTCATGGGCAACGGTTCAACTCTCTGGCCAAAAATATTGGATCATGTGATCTCTTGGTTCTGAGGCTTTAAGCAGCTTCTTTGACCCCTTTGTTAAAATATTCCCCTGCTTTTTTACATCCCACTTCTGTTCAATATCTTGATTAAATTCAGCATATCCCTTCAAGGGCTTCTTCCTAGTCTAAAATCCTTGGCCCTTGCCTCTGCAGGGTGGAGAAATTCTGATTAAGCTGGAACCACCCATAACAGAAAGAGTTGCAGAGGGGGCTGGTAGGAGGGTGAACTGGATTCCCTGTTTAAGGGGGGGTTAGGTTAGTAAAGGGATATGGGTAAGGAGAGCTTACAGGGCTCAATATTTAAACATGCGGTGGGGAAAGTTGTTGGATGCCAAACCTGCATGTTCACCCAGCTTCCCGCTCTATACTGGCCGGGCAGAGCTGTCCTTGCCAGTGAACCTGGTGTGGGTCTGAGGAAAGGGAAGCCTCTGGATAGTAACCTGCCAGTGCACTTGGAACTACATTTGGTGGTGACTTGTGCTGGTCCAATTCAAATAAGGTCCAGCTTATGTGCTCAAATGCCATCTCTTTATTGATAGTATAGGACCTGGTAAGCTATAGAGCTTTGAAAGGATGGACCAAGGAGCATTTTGTGGTGTAAACTCCAAAATCTTGGTTCTGTAGGTAGTCACCTTGTTGGTAGCTTGTGTGTCTGGTATAAGTTTAACCAAGTTATTGGTATGCTTTTTCAGGATTAACAGCAGCATCAGAAACTATTGGGGCACTGAGCTCAAAGAATTTGTGGAGTTATGCCCATACAGCACTTCAGAATTCAAGAGCTCTTCAACCCTATTTTCCTCAGGTGATAGGCAAATAGAGCTGAATGGAGGTAGAGATCACAATTGGTGGTATCAGAGTGTTTTTGATCTCCTTATGACAGAAATCATGGTATAGTTGGTCCACTCTACCATCCCATCAATAGAGAGTTTTGGTGTTACAGTAGAAAGACAGATGGAAGGGATAAAACAACCTTGGAAAACAAGAAACCAACAAATAGCGGCAGCCAAATCCTTGAAAACATTAGATAGTTTAAATTTTGTTATTGAAAAAATGGATTAAATCTGGGGCTGCACAGATAGCCCTCAAAGATCTGAACCTACCCTGCTTTGCACTAATTAATTATGATAATAAAATGACACAATATTTACCATTTAGTTTAAATATTGCTTGGCCCACTGGTTGCCAAAAAAATTGAATTGTGACTTCATTGACCCAAATTCTAATGCATGCCCTCCAACTGTTGAAAAAAAATTAAGCCTGCTAATCAGAGGCTGAAGAAGCTCCACCTCCCCCATCACAAACTCCCTTAAAACTTTATCATTCCCCTCTAGAAACAAGTTTCTAGATTCTTCACTCACAATAAAAATAAGGAAGTTTTTAAAATTGTTTGAACATTTGGGCTTTCTGGCCCCCTATTTGATAATTTTGCCACTGCTGCAGCCCAGCTATCAGCAGGCACTTTGGCTGTCCCTTGGCCCACCCTTTATATTTCTTCCACATTAAATATTATTCTTATTTTCCTCTTAGAGTAGTTTTCCTGACTTCAATTTTGGCCTCCATCTTCTGTTACACTTCAAGAGGCTCCCAAGTTCTTGCGCCCCCTTTCTAATTTGGCTTGCTAGTCTTCAAGAAGTTGATGATCTGTTTACTATATCCACATTGTTTCTCTTTTAATAGTGCTGCCCACCACTTGACCATAACATTTGTGGTAATTAAATATCTGGTGAGCTCCAAACTCTGTTACTGCATATTTATACAGAAGCAAATTGAAATTAGAGACATTATTTAATGATGTACACTCAATTTTAACGTAGAGCAAGTTGATAACAGTTATATGGATAAATACTCTTAATTCTTGTGCTACACAGATCAAGCTGGACTAAGTTATCAGGATTGAAATGTAAATTGTGATGGTTAAAAGATAAACATAATATATGAGGGAGACTTCTTTATCAAGAAATAAAAGGGCTTTTATAGCCACTAAGAAAGGGAAAGGAATCAAGAGGATATAACTATCCACCACTTGCATGGTAGTTACAATTGCATGGATGTGGATTTTTGCCATGTGATCCAGAACCATAACAGCAGAAATAACAGGGAAGGGGGCAACCATCACAACAATTGATCTAATCTGACTGGTGTCAGCAATATTACAGTAATAGTTGCAACTTTAGATGGGTTGTAGATTGATGTGATATCACTGAATGCAAAGAAGAAAAAGCATTCAAAAACCTCTGGGTTAATCATCAGTGCATTCAGACTATTCTCAGGAGGTGGTGATCAGCAACAAATGTCTGCTACTAACTCACCCTATTGAACAACAGCGCTTGGGGCAGCTATGGCAAAATAATATATCTTGTAGAAGTAAGTCTGATGTGGCCTTTAAAGCAATGTGTTCTGTAGTTTTAGCCTCAAACTATTTTATGAAGTGATAAACAGAAGCTAGGGAGAATCTTCACCAACATCAATACCTGGGAAAATGACCTAAAGCCCCTATAAAAATTGTAGGAAAGGTGTGCTGATGAGGAACAAGTTTGCACTCATGGGTTGAATCATGAGGATGCTGAAATCAGTGATCATGGCAGCTGGCTATCACATCAGGATTATTTAGTTGTCAACTCTCCCAATATCACTGCTTCTGTGATCAACTGTGAGGCTTGGCTGATCCTCTGTGAATAGCAACTTTATGTGCTTTAAGAATAAGGGATAATATCTGGCTAGGGTAGATGCGCAGAAAGTACTGAGCTTTGTTGAAAATTGTGTGATATAGGCTATTTTGATTCCGCTTATGAGCTGTGATGATATGTGCAAAGACCTAGCTGGTTTGCATTCAACTTCAACAGTAGCCCTGCTTTTATAGATGATGGTTTATCAATATCCATGGACTCTGGATAATATTGCCTGTAATGCTCTGATCCCTTTGCCATGCCAGGAATTTTCTCCCCATATACCCTTCTAATGACTTATCATCAATCTTATAAACTATATAACATTTTATCCTTCCAAAAAAAACTTAAATCTATCCGCATCTGTGTTGATTTATATATCCTTTGGTAATTATCTTTGTTTTAAAGGTTAGCTACTACTATTATCTTCTTCTTTTGAATCAAGGTACTATCCCCTAATTTCTCCTGAAGGCCAACTGCTAGCTATATTGAACCTCAAATATTTTGTGATAAAGGTCTCCTGTCTATTGTCTTGGATGCCGTCCCCAAGTCTTAAACACAACAGCAACCATCCCAGCCTGGCACTGGATGATATTCTGGTGGTTCATCCCCAGAACAGGAGCCAGAATTTTTGATCCAGTTCTTCTTTCTCAAAAAAGTGCCAAATGTAGGATTCTGAGAGTCAAGCACGTTAAAATCAAGGGTTCCAAACATTTGGCCTTCAAAGTGGACAAGGGTTGGTGGCTGCCTGACCTTTTTCTAAACAGAATTTCCAAATCCTCACACTTAGGGCATCAAACCCTGATTAAATTTGTTTGGGCATAAGCTGCAAAGGAAACAGCTGGATTGGCTTTTATTATTTGCAGGTACAAGTTGGATAATTAGGTGCAGGGTGGAATGCCCAGGAACTCCAGAAACACTTATCTGATGGCTATCTTTGGCTTTAAGGCTTATTAGTTGTATAGCTGTTGCTATTCTGATTAAGCTTAAGGCTCTTAAAATTTGTTCAGATGTTCTTGTTAGAGCTCCTAGTGAATTTTGTGCCTCCATGGTATGCTTTTTGGTAGATCAACAGTAGCACTTGAAAATGCTTACTTTTACAAGCTTATGAGCTTCTACTCTCCCCAGCCATTAAGATCCTGTAGATTTTGATAGTAGCTGTTACTTACTACCAATGACATACATATTGCTCAGCTTGCTGGACTATTTTCTTTCTTGATTCCCCAAATTCTGTTGCTTTAACCTCATCCTATTTTGGGGAAGTTTTTATAAAGATTATTCACCCTAAATCTTTGTTGGTGGATAATGTGGTTAGCATTGGGTACATGTTTCTCATTTATGGACTGTGTTGAACTCAAAAAATTCTTTTTCTTTGCAGAAAATCACATATTTTATAACCTACAACCCAGCTTAAAAGTACCAGGGATATTTGCTGAAGTGAGACTTGATAACATCTACTTCATTAGATTAATATGAATCTAAACAATTCTCAGGTTGATGCATCATGGTTGCCTATGTTTATTCAAATCAAGGTAGGCTCAAAGAGACTCAAGGTTACTTGTTCCTAAAGTTAAACTGGTCACCTTCAAGCCTGAATTTTAAAAAAAAAACTCACGTAAATGCTCAAGGCTCTGCCTTTCAATACCTCAGGGGGAGATGCTATAATATCTTTGATCATTTCCACTTTGAAACAATTTCCTCAAGAAATAACTTGATTCACCAAGGGTTACCCCAAGGCTTAATCTGGATATCATACTAGGGCTAACCCCTTGATTTTCTGGTGATTTTACCTCTTCCAAATTCATATAATATAAATGGACCCTGAATGACATTTTTTCAGACCTGTGTCAAGTATATGCTTCTTGGAATTATATTAAACAAAATAAAGGAGAAATTTAAGAGGATGATAATAGTTTATTTGATATCAGGATAGAGTATTATATAGTATCATGAAAAGCCACTTACTATTCATGTACATCATGGTATTCATGGGGCTTGTCCAGGTAATATTATGCTTAGAACTCAAAAGGTTTGATCCCCATATTAGATGGGCAATTAATAAGAGTGCCACTGACTTAATAATTAGTTGGGGAATCACTCAGGGAATTAATTATCTGAGAGGAAGTAGTCAAAAATGTTGCAACATCTTCCCCTGGGGTGCTGGAAGGCAGAACCTTAGTAATTTTCTTGAGAGTGTTGGGGATTTGGGATTAATATTGATCCATTTTTGTGTTGGGGACAGGTAGTTGTGAGTTGTGTTGTGCAGCCCTTGCCTTAAATAGGCGGAGTCAAGCATAGTGTATGTGGTTTAATTTAGTACAAGCGCCAATTCCTTTGATGAGGTAGTTGTTGTTAAGTTTGACTTCAATGACAATTCCTGGTCCTCTCAACCCTGGTTCAAACTTGTGCAGATTGTGGTTGACAACCCAAATCTTGTCCCCAATTTGAAACTGTTCCTGATGGATGGGGATTGTTTCACTCTCAACTCTTTTCTTTTCTTTGTTTTCTTGGTCCTTTCTAGTGTGTTGCATGTCAGGATCACTGTCAGCTGGCACTTTCTTAGGTAGTGGTAGCTGGGGTCCTATCTTAGCACTGAAAATGGTGGGCTTGTGCTAATAGACAAGTTCATAGGGGCTTTTGCAGAATTTTGATTGAATCAAGTTCAACATACCATTAGTTCTGTTGGGAGCATGTTGGCCCAAAGTTGTGAGTTGCTGGCAGATGATTTACTGATCTCTTCTATAAGGAAACTAAACAATCTTTCTAAACTCCATTTGGTTGTGGGTGATAAGGTATGGCAAATGTGCTCTTTATCCCATTCTTAGCAAGTTTGATGTTGGTATCAATGGCATTTAGTTATGTTCCTCCATTTTTAATTAGGATTTCAGGTTTTTCAAACTAGGTTATGATCTTTTTGCCAATAAATTGTCTTACACCACTTTCTTTATGCTCTTTTGTGGCTTATTCCAGAGGGCCACCTAGTTGCATAGACAATGGCTGTTATTGCAACTGAACCAATGAGGATTCAGTACTTGGAATTGGGGAAGACAACAGTCCAATAAAAAGGACAGAATAATAAGAATAAGGTATCGTTTATTATAGAATATTGTGATTAATATACTATATGGGGAAAGCCACCGGGCCACAAGGGGTGACATGTTCCATATAAGGATTTGTGCTAAGGAATAACTTTTACGGGGATCAGCAAGTCAAATTGGTAGCGCTCCTAATTAGGATGAAGTACCTGCCATTCAATATTGCCATCAGATTAATTCATGTTGTTAGATACGTCAAGGGGCAACTCATTGAGCACCCCCTGTGTATTGTAAGATACGTTAGCAGGCAAGTCTGGAAACTTGGTTGCAACACCCCCCCTTTCCCCCTGCTTGTTGTCAGACACCAAGACCAGAGTCTGTGGAAGGTCTGAGAAGGTCCGCACAAACAGCTTTTGTGTGGGGATGGCGCGGCAGGGGTGCAAGCAATCATGGTGAAGCTTCTTGGTGTTTCCTTGGGCATCTTCAAGTTAATAAGTGTGGTTGTCATAGACTGCAGCTATCTTGAAGGGCCCTAGGTGGTTGGGTTCCAACTTGGCAGAATTGGGATTGAGGGTGTAGACAGGGTCACCTATGGTGTATCTAGCTTTGAGGTGCTTTTTCCCTCCTGCAATCTGCTTGTTTTTGATTTCCTGGGCTTTGGCCCGCCATTGGTCTAGGGATGGAGTTGTGACTAGGGGAGGCTTGTTGGGAACCTTGTACTGTAGTTTTCCCTGTTCAACTCCTGTCAGACTGTCAGGTGTTCTGAAGGCCAGGGTGCTGGGACTGAAACCTGTGCCCCTGTTGATTCTTGCTTGCAGGATAAGTAGAGTGGTGGGTAGGGTGCTCTTGTGAGAGCTTGGCAATCAATTGAACCAGTGAGCCATTTAACCGTTCCACTTGTCCATTGGCTTGAGGATGGTAGGGGGTTGTAACTATATGTTGGAGTGCGTTCTTGGAACAGTATGCCTTCATGACATGTCTAACAAGTTCAGGGCCGCCATCTGTGATGAGGTGTTTGGGTTGCCCAAAGCGGGCCGAAATTTCCTTGCCAATAAAGCGGGTAATGGTAGTGGCAGTGTGGTTGGTTGTTGCCCAGGCCACTGGCCAGCGAGTGAAGTAGTTGATGGCAGTGATAATGTACTTCTTTCCTAGTCTGTCTTTGGGGAGTGGCCCCACAATGTTGAGGGTCCACTGCTCTAAGGGTTCCATGGCCTTGATGGCAGGACAGACTTGGGGGTGCAGGTTTGGACGTGTTTTTTTTGCACAACAAGCACGTTTTGAGAAGATACAAGATGTCTTGACGCATGTGCGGCCACCAAACCTTCTGTTTAATGATCTCAAAGAGGTTACGCCCTCTGATTTGACCCAGGGTTCAGTGGTAGTGCAATATTGTGTCCCCTCATTGTGTGGTGAGAATGTAAGGTGTCTTCTCACCTGTCTCTGCCTGGCAGCAGAAGTTACCAGCATCAATGGTGAACTGATTTTTGTTGTCCTTCAATTTGGAGATGGTGACCAAGTTAAGGCCCTTGTAGCAAGTTGCCTCAGGGCAGAGATAGAGCATGGGCCAATCTGGGTCCAAGCCATTGTCCCCAGTGATGGACGCTACGTAGAGTCACAAAAGAGCGTCAGCTGTGACGAGTTCCTTTCTAGGATTGTACTTGATGCACAACTGGTAGGGGGATAGATGCTCAACCCATCCTGCTTGGTGGCGTGTCAAGTGGGACTGTGTGTTGAAGTACTGGAGCAACTTGTGGTCTGTCAGAACGCAGGGTGGGAAGGTAGCTCCTTCCAGGTAACAGCGCCACTTCTCAACACAGTGTACAATGGCTGCCAATTCTTTATCATGGATGGGGTAGCGTTGTTCTGAGTCAGTAAGTTTCCTGGACTCATATGCCACAGGGAGGAAGACGCCATTGTCAGTTTCTACCCTTAGCACGCCCCCTATGGCCCTGTTGGAGTCATTGGTCTCAAGTTCTTACTGTCAGTTTTGATTGGGGAACTGCAGTACTGGTGCTGTTGTGAGCCTTTGCTTCAACATCTTGAAGGCTTGATCTCTGACGGGGTCCAATGGAAGCGCTGTTTGGCATTGAGGAGCTCAGTGAGAGGTGCAATTAGTTCCCCATAATTGAGAATGAACTTGCGTACATAGGCAACCATGCCCAAGAAGGTACACACCTGGCCCACATCAGTGGGAGGTGGCATGTTAGTGATTGTCTTGATTTTGGCAGGGTCGGGCTTTATCCCTTGAGCAGAGATGGTGTGCCCAAGGAATAACAGCTCTGACTTGAGGAACTCGCATTTGGAGGGTTTAGCTTTTAGCTAGTTTTTCCAAAGGGTTTTGAGGACAGCACAGAGGTGTTGGAGGTGTGTGGTTTGATCTTGACTGAAGACAATAATGTTGTCAAGGTACACAACCACACATTTTCCAATCAGGTCCTCAAATGCTTTGTTCATCAACATGGCAAAGGTGGAGGGAGTGTTGGTCATTCCAAAGTTCATGACACAACACTCAAACAACCTTTAGCATGTGCAGAAGGCAGTTTTTGCCTCATCCCCTGGTGCAATGCGGACCTGGTTTTACTATGCAGTGAGATTGATCTTGCTAAAGACCTTTGCACCTGTGAGTGTATCAAACAGGGTTTCAATCAGTGGCAGGGGGTATTTGCTCTTAACCGTCACCTCATTTAGGGCGTGGTAGTCTGTGATCAGGTGAAAGGACCAGTCCTTCTTAGCTACAAAGAAGACAGCCGCCCCGTATGGAGAGAGCAAGGGGCAAATAAAGCCCTTATTGAGCGCGTCCACAAGGTGCTGGAAGAGGGTTTTTTTCCTTTGGTGTGAGACGGTATAATGGTTGTGCTTTAGGTAAAAACCCCTGAAGTTGTACAGTGTGCTGGATCTCCTGGGGAGGAGGTAGTTGTTCAAGTGTCTCACTGAATACATCCTTGTACTCCTCAAGGAGTGCTGCAAGTGCTGGTGGTGGTGAGGAGGTCAAGGAAGGGACCGCGGATAGTTCAGCACGAATAACTTTGACTGAGCATTGGTTAAAGTCTAGTTTCTCCCCCCTTGAAATTGTACAAGCCTGTCTCTGTTATTCTGACAAACACAGTATCATGGAGTAACTTGCTCATTTCCACAGGGTAAATCTGGAACCCCACCCCATTTCTGTTGAGGGTGATGACAGAGGTATCCCAATCAATGTAGGGACGGTTGTGCTGAAGCCAGTTGCGACCAGCAATTTAATTTGTGGCTGAGCCCTGCCATGATTGGCCCAGAGAGTTTAACTTGGATGCTCCCCATTCTCAAAGAGAAGGGTATTGTCTTGTGGGTGATGGCAACTCTGCGGGAGTCAGCTACTTGTACTGCTTTGAACCTGCTGGGCACTCGGTCTAATTGCTGAGAGTCAGTGAACGCCTGGTCTACCATAGTGTGGTCGGCCCCGGTATCTACCAGTAATTTGTGGGTGTTCCCACAGAAACAGAAGGGATAGGACAAGTGTGTTACTTTATTTGAGGAGTGGCTCACTTGCAATACAGGGCCGTCACTGTGGACTTAAAAGACGTCCAGGGTTTTGACTTTATGAGTGTTGTAGTCCCAGGGATTTTTTGCAAGCAGGGATTGAGAGGAAAGGTCAGGTGGGTTTGTAAGGCCTCTTGTTGCTACAACCCCCAGGCTTTTCCCTGATCCTTGATCTGTGCTAGCTTAAGCTCCCCCTTGCGGGAGCGTTTAGTCCCATTATCCTGCTGACAGGGCTGGCGGCGGCCTACTTGATTGTGGCCACTGCCAGATGTGGTATGGGGTTGGGATGGAGCGTCACTGGTACGGCAGAAGCCCATTGAGGCCTGATTGTTAGCCTCCACAATGGCCTTATAGCAGTCGTTGATAGAGGTGCAGCGACTTATGAGGCTCACTTATAGATATGAGGTTTTAACCCATTGATGATGAGAGTGAGTAGCATTGCATTTCTGTCGGTCACGGCTTTGAGGGTGGCAGCAAGAGCTTGTTGCCAAGAAGCAAGGTACTCAGGAACAGAACCTGTTTGTTTGATTGCTAGAAGAGGAGTTTCTACAACAATTGAGGAGAAGGTTTCTCTGTAGCGGGACTTGGCGGCGTCTCAGATTGCCACCCAGGTAATGTCAAGTTCCTGGCTGACCCAGTTGGTGAACCACACAGCAGCAGGCCCCGTGAGGCGACCAGATGCAGTGGCAACCCACATGGGCTCAGGGACCTGACAGATGCAAAGGCAGGTTTCAGTTGATTGGAGCCAACTGACAATGTCAGCCCCTTTGACGCCACCAGCAAAGGATTCTAGCTGAAGGTTGAGCATGTGCTGGGACAGATCCGACTGGGGCGGGGTGACGCTGGTGTCACACTGCCTGAGGCGGAGCCAATTGTAAACGCTGGTGAGAACTAGCTGGTCTTGATAGATGATGTACCCGTTGGGGATGTCCCCCTTGGGGAGTGGCAGGAAGGTCTCTTGTTGGGGAGTAGCCACACGGCCCGTACTCTGTTCTTTCTTGGGGGGAATTTTTGTTTTAGGTAGGTTGTAAAACTACTGCTGCTACCCCTATTGCAACTGAACCAATGAGGATTCAGTACTTGGAATTGGGGAAGACAACAGTCTAATAGAAAGGACAGAATAATAAGAATAAGGTATTGTTTATTATATAATATTGTTATTAATATACTATATGGGAAAAGCCACAAGGCCATAAGGGGGTGGCATAGTGGGGAGTTCCATGTAGGGTTTGAAGCCGAGGAATAACTTGTGTGGGGATCAGCAAGTTGAATTGGTAGTGCTCCTAATTAAGATGAAGTACCCGCCATTTGATATTGCCATCAGATTAATTCATGTTGTTAGATACGTCAAGGGGCGACTCATTGAGCGCCCCCTGTGTATTGTAAGATGTATTAGCAGGCAAGTCTGGAAAGTTGATTGCAACACTGTAATGATGAAATTTTTGCCTTTGTTATCACCAGGAATGAACCCCACAATGTCCAGTGCCCATGGCTTAAATAATTATGTAACTGACACTGGCATTACTGATTTGGGAGTTCTTTGGAACAGGCATACTTTTCACATACTTTGCATTGTTTGAGCACCTCTTTGATATTGTTCCACATTTTGGGCCACCAATAGTGTGTCTCAAGATACTTATGTAGGTTCTTGTTATGAACGTGGCCCAAATCTCTGTGGTGGCAAAGAATTGTGTCAATCTTTTGTGTTGAAAGTAGGTAAGGTACTGTATTGCTGCTTGATATTGTGCAATGTAGAGTGCTGTATACATTTTTAAAAAAATGTTTGTTCTTAAGGACTTTCTCTTTAATGTTCATTGGTGCACCTGGTGAGAACCCCTCTTGGAGATTCCCCAAGATTAACATGGGACAATTGGGGTCTCTGTTAGTGCAGATTAGGTGCTTATGGTATAGCCTTGATAGGGCATCTTCAGTAAGTAGCTCCTTACCTGGTTTATATTCAATTATCATTTAATACCTTTATATGAGGCTCATCCATTCATCTTTTTGTCTAGATAGGTGTTGTTGTGTTTTAAAAAATACCAGTGACTTGGGGTTGGTTAGCACTTTGAATATTTGCACCTTTCAGATAGCAATACTACTTCATTAAACAGTGTATGATGGCTATCAGTTCCTTGTCATGTATTGGGTATCTTTGCTCACCTTCAGACAGCTTTCTTGACTCATATGCTACAGGGAGGAAGTTCTTTTCTGCAGATTGGATAAGGAGTACCCCTCTTATGGCGTAATCAGATGAATCGGTTTCTAACTTGTATACTCCTTCATAATTTGGGTATTAAAGGATAGGGGCAGTGACCATACGCTCTTTTAGTTGTCAGAATTGTTGGATCCTTAGTGGTGTCCACACAAATTTGGTTGACTTGCCTGCTATTGCAGACAGGGGGTGGTCAAGGCACCCCAGTCAGGAATGAATCTCTTAATGTAGGCTAACATGCCCAGGAAGTTACAAAGCTTGCTCTTATTTCTTGATGCTGGAATGTTGGTTATGGCATGTATTTTCTCTGGGTCTGGTTTGATTCCGTCCTTGCTGATAATGTGTCCTAAAAATGGGAGTTCTTCTGAGAAGAAGTCACATTTTGAGGGCTTGGCTATGAGTTAGTTATCTTGAAGGGTAAAGAGGACCAGGTTGATGTCTTTCCAGTGTTGATCTACAGTTGGGCTGTATATGATTATGTTGTCAAGGTAGACAATAGCCATTTTTCTGATGTGTTCCTTGAAGACTTCATTCATAAAGGTTACAAAGATGCTTGAAGCATCTGTAATGCCAAAGTTAAGGACCACACACTCAAAGGAATTATACTTTGTTCTGAAGGCTGTTTTTGGTATATCCTCTGGTTTCACACAAATTTGGTAATAATCTGCTGTCAAGTCAATTTTTGTGAAGTATTGGGGCCCCCAGGGTGTCAAAAAGGTCATCAATCAGGGGCAGAGGATAACTGTCTTAATTGTGACCCCGTTGAGCGCCCTGTAGTCTGTGACTAGGCAGAGGCCTCCATCTTTCTTTGCCACAAAGAATACAGCGGCACCAAAGGGTGACTTTGAAGGTCTGATGAGGCCTTTCTCAAGTGCTTTGGCAAGGTAGGCTTTCAGAGTGTTGTCTTCTTGTAGTGTGAGGCAGTAGATGGGTTGCGCCTTAGGCACGCTACCTTTTAGGTTGATCTCATGTTGTATACCCCAATCAGGGGGCATCCCAGGTAGTGATTCTTGGAATACAGAGGGAAACTCATTGACTAGCTGATCTCTGATTGGGTTCTGATCGTGTTGAATTTCTGTGTTTTTGAAGTGGATGACTTCATACGTGCATGTGCTCCAATTGATTTTGCTGATGTCAGTTTCTTTCTCCATTTCCATGATCTTTACAAATATGTGGTCCCTCATGAGGGTGTCAAGGTGTGTCAGGTACACGTGATGGTGGACTTCTCCTCGCTGGATAGTGAGGGTGGCACTGTCCCAGTCTATGTGAGGCTTTGTCTTTTGCATCCAATCTAATCCAAGTATGATATTGCATTTGGGAATTGGAATAATGGGGCCACTAATTGTCATTTGGACGTCTCCAATTTGGGCCCAGAAGGGCCTGGTCTTGTGGATAACTGGTGTGCTGTGGTTGTCTGTCATGATGACTCTCTTGATGTTACTTCAAATGGTAAGTAACTTCATGAGGTCTGAAAAACTCTTGTTGATGAGTGATTGGTCATATCCAGTGTCAAATAGTGCTGTGCCCTGGTATCTGCAAAAACAGAAAGGATAGGTAAGGATCTTAGTTCCAGATTGGGCGGTAAACAGTAGAGGGTTGCTGGAGGGAACCTGGATCATGGTGATGGAGTCCATGTCCTGTTCTCTGTACTAGTCTTGTGAAGAGGGGGAGGGCGGCTTGCCTAAGAACTCCCCTGAGCTTTTCCCTCCTTGCTGGTATCTTTGGTGCTAGCCTGGTTGGCTTTTGCAGTGTGATTCCTGTTTCAAGGCTGGGTACTGTTGGCTTGGTTGTTTTGCTTATTGGGGAGAGTCTCTCTCTTAACTGTGGGTTTTTCCTTGCGTTTGTTGGAAGCGTGTAGATTGTCAGACTTCTGAGCTGTGTGTTTTCCTTATAGGAATACATCCTCATGGTTCAAGCAGTGGGTCATGTCAAACTGACGTCTAATATGTGTAGGAAGGCCATTGTAGAAGTCCAGGTGTGGTCCAGGTTCATCAAAGTTGATGGTGTTGGGTGCATGTTCATGTAGTCCTTCGTATGCGGTGATGTATTCCTTGATGGTTTCTGTCATTTTGAAGGTTCGGAGTTTGGTCATAATCACCAAGTCTGAATCCTTCATGGAAAAATTTTTGAGGAATGTGGCTTTGTTTATTTTCCAATTTTCCTTCTGGTCAGGGTGTTGAGCTAGCCATTTGGTAACAAAACACAAGGCAGTCCCTGTGATGTGGAGGGTAATTTTGCTAACCCAGAGTCTTTGGGGGTACTCCACTTGTTTGAACTTTCTCTCAGTGCTGTTGATCCAAAGAGAGGCGTTCTCACGGTGTAGTCCTGCAAAGGCGCCAATCTCAGTGGTACATAAGCGCTGAAACACTATATTGGGTATCTCAGGTTGTTTAGGTGCTGTTGTGGCTGGTGTAGTAGGGAACAGTCTGCGGGTTTTGAGAGTGTTGTACTGGTCAATGGGTACAAGGAGATTATTGTAGATGACAAGTCCTGGGGGACGTCTTATCCTACTTCGTAATCTCTCCAACCATTAGGGAGTGACATTGCTTGGGTTCTTTTCTTGGGAGGAATTTTTCCTTCGAGTTGGGTAGGTATGGATAACCTACCTGTGCTACCACTGTTGAGTTTATACTTCTAGGAAGTATATGAAACAAAATAAAGGGGAAATTTAAGAAGAGAATAAACTTTATTGATATGAATATTGAGGGTTATATAGTATTATGGGAAACCACATGCTGTCCATGTATGTCATGATGGTCATGAGGCTTGTCCAGGTAATGTTCTGCTTAGGACTCAAAAGGTTTTATCTCTGTATTAGATGGGTGATTGATAGAGTACCACTGACTTGATGATTAGTTGGGGAATCACTTCTCCAAGAGAGAGTAATCAAAGATGCTGTGACACCTGTAAGGCACTTCTCTTATCTCAATAAAATATCCATCTCCTATGAATGGTTCCCTTTTACTGTATTGGATACTTCCCAAAAGTTTATACATGACACTATCTGTAAGAAAAGGTATACTAAAGGCCTAGTACAGATCTCCTTTACACCCTTGATAAGCTCAATTTTCTCAGCTACAAGTCCTGGGTGGATAGTTATGCAGCTTGGTTGGTGGTGTTGCGTTTCAGGTTTTTAAATTTCACTCGATCTTAAATGTTGGCAGACCCGCTAGAAAGGATCGTGTTGGTGCGACGACTCCTGCTTAAGTCGCGGGAGTTTGAAGAAGTGAGTTTGATGTTTTTTAAGTTGAGTGGGTTGAGGGTTTATATAAGTTTGGATTAGATATTATTTAAATTAAATACTTTTTTGAAATGCTAGGCAGCTTGCGACATGCTTGGCATTGATTCGAGAAGGCCAGCAGTTATGGGGTTGATTTCTTCGTGGAATAGGAGGGGGAAGATGGCGTTGATGATGGAGATGAAGTTGGAGCTGGTGGTAGATATGCCGTCGAATAAGGGAGAGGGGGTGTTTTCAAACTGGAAGAATGAAATGAGCATATACAACTTGGGAATGATGGCAGCAACGTAGGCAATGACTATCAAAAACATTCCAACGACATGGCGGGGGTGGCGGCCATGGCGTGGAAATACCCCGCCATACAGGCCACGTACTTGACGCACGTAGTTAACTGCTAGGCTGATGTAGCAGAACGGGATGATCAGTATGGGAGGCAGTGCAATCCAGACCGTGATGTTAACAAGGATCTTGTAATGTGCGGTATCATGCCGATTGATGGGAGCACAGTACATGCGGGAGGGAAAGACGTACAGGGTGTCCGTGTGGGCACGCAGCATGGCAACAATAAAGCATGTTACCAACAGAAGAATGGCAACCGTGGTCCAACACCAGCGGCGTGGGGGGTGCTGATGCACGATAACCGCATAACGTACCATTGCCAGCAGAGCAACCATGTTCAAGCATGCAACCGAGGCAGTACGACCCATAGTGAAGCTAAAGACGCACCAGGGGCTGCTGTCATACACTACGGATGGGTCTGTTAAGCGGAAAGCAGTGCCAATGACAAAGTAGCACCCAATGACGCAGTCGAGCAGTGCAGTTATTGTGATGAGTAGACCATCGACTTCCCATCGTGACTTCTTGCGCAGGTAGTTGGAAATAAGAAGCAGAATGTTTAAAAGGATGGAAACGAACCCCATCAGCATTTGGATGCCGTCCAGAGCATACTCATTATGGATGTTTCCGCGGAAAGGATTCTTTTCAACAACATGCACCATACCAAACTCTGCCCATCATCGTTGCTTAAGTACTGTGACATCTATTCTGGGTGAGCAAAATAATACTTAAAGGGTACGTATGTGCCATTTAAAAGGGTTCAATGAGCATGACATTCCTTACTTTTTCACACCTCAAAAAACAAATTTTAATTTAGGATTTATTTTACATAAATAAACCATCGTTCTACTCTTGAATTCCTTACAAGAAACAAATGCGTAAACGTTTGATCCAATCGACATCGACTTTGAAAAAAGGCTTATTTTAATCCATTCAGACCCCTTTGTTTAGAGCAGTCCTTCATGTATATGCAACAGATGACCATGCCATGCCAACCAAATCATCATTGGGCACCAAGTTCCAAGTTGACAGTTGCCATTTCTCGCTTGACTCACATGTCTTTAAAGGAACCGCTATGCATTGAAGTAAACCAGAATACCTAATGCCATCAAGGCATGTGAGAATTACTACATTCACCTTATTTTTTAAAGTTGATGTTAACGTGCCCTGCTATCGATCATCAAGCACACCGGTACCATTAATAAATCTCCCTCGCCAAAGCCTTGGCATTGCCTTGCATGTCACTGTCGGCTAGAAAATCAAATTGCATGTGGCAAACTAGCTACCTACCCAAGATTTTTTCTCTGCTGCCTTCACAGGCTAAACTTAAGAATGCCCATGCCAGCACAATTGGTTTTTCTTTGGTAAAGGAATCATATATCATCCCGTTATTAAAACTAGGTTTTGCCTTCCAACCAAAACTTTGTTGTAACAATGCCCATATCTGCCCTAGCTAGCCAAGCACCACTTTAACAATAAAATCAGCTTCACTATATCATAATGTTTTTGGGCTAATTATAAAATATCATTTCTATTTGGTTTGTCAGAATGTAAAGGTAAAGCATAGTGAGAGCTCTCCATAATCAATCAAATGGTCAATCATTGTTCAAAACCAGGATAACATTGGATAAAAGATTTGAGCAATGTGTGAGAACTCTCAGATGGTAACTTCTGAACAAGGAATATGGAGAGGTGCCTATTAAGCTGGCCAAAGGTTTAAAGTTCTGGGGTACCTCAGGTACTGGACAGAAATATCTTCCCCACCATCAAAGAACCCCTCTCAAGCACAAGCAACCCCATTAAGCAGAGTTGAAGTCCTGGCTTGCACAATTGACAAACGTTTTATCTTGGCCTTCCCCCACTACACCCCCATCACAGATTCAACATCACCCCTTCAACCTGGGAAGAGAACCAATAAGTTTGGACTGCTTACTGCCTGTATGTTGCCCCGGGGAAACTGCTTCATTCCAGCTAATTAGAGCACCCCACATTACCAGCCCAGATTTCCTCAATCAAGCCAGATCTGTTACAGTAGAAACCCAAATGGAAGGAATAGTGCGTCCTCACAAGACCAGAAACCAGCAAAGAACCGCTGCCAAACCCTTGAAAGAATTAGATGATTTAAATGCCATCATTGACAAAAAATGGTTCAAAGCTGGGATCACTCAAATAGCCCTGTAAAATCTTGGCTTGCCATATTTTTGTTCAAATAATTATGACAAGAAAATCACATGTTATACGTTATTTGGTGATGGCAGCGCTTGACCCGCTGGTCACCCAAATCTCAAAAATTATGACATCATCAAGTCAAAGTTGGCAGCAAGACCCCAAACTGCTGAAAATATTCTTGCTAACCAATCAGATGCCTCAGAATCCCCTCCTCCCCCATCCTGAACTCCCTTAAGACTTTTTTGTTCCCCTCTTGAAACTTGTTTCTAGATAGCTTATTCTCACTCAAATAAAAGAAGGTTTTCCAAAAAAATGCGGGATCATCTGGGGCTGTTTGCTCCCGTCTTTGAAAGACTAGTGTTCATTGCTTTCAAGGTTGCCATTGATTATATGGCTGCAACCTGGCCTGCTCTGTACATGCTGACGCCTTAGGACTCTTTCTCACATTTACCCCTGCAAATCACTTGCATTCTGAAAATTTTTAACTCCATGTTCTGCTATACTACCACATGTGCCAAGATGATTAAGCCGCCCTCCCAATTTGGTCTCCTGCTCCTCAAACAATTGATGTTTTGTTTATTTTATCCTCATCAATTCTCTTTGAATAATGCAGCTTACTGTTTTACTTTAACAAGATCTTTTAGCTTCATCTACCTACTTGGATTCCCCCTTTAACAAAATCTCTATCAGGGAACCAACCTTGGGCAGACAGCCCATCATTTTCTGGGAACGCACAGGCTGCAGGCTTTGCAGGCAGGGCCCACCACAAGATTGGCACTAGCTTGATAAGGTAGGACATCAATTTTCCCACCCAGGACTACGGGCCAGCAGTCAGGATTATGGTGTCAATCACCCCAGTGAGGATGGTGTACACTATCCAAAGAAGCTTGTTTGTGTGGTCCAGGGGAAGCTCAGGAGTGGATGCAGGCACCAGTTTGAGTGTGACTGGCAGCCCCATATCCAACTGGTATGCGGACAGAGAGTTATATTTATCTTGGAATAGATGAAGCTCAGTTGTGTACCAAGGGCCTTGCCTTTTGTATCTGATTGTCAAGGCTGGAAGCTGGATTATTGATTGGAGCAAGGCCACCAAGAATTCCAGCCTTAAGACCATCTTCAAGTAACTCAGGCTTATCCAGACAGGAAAGGACAAGAAAGAAAGATAGAAGTTTATCAAAGAGATTTGAATAAACCAGATTTATTTGAGGAGCCAAGAAGGAGAATATTGGAATATGGGAGTGGAGAGAGAATAGGAGAATTTATACACTTAGTGTTTAAAGTTTGAGAGGCAAAGGGGTAATTAAGTGGAAATCGTGTTGAAAGGCAAGTGTTGCGTTTGTAAATGATACGAATTATTGCTTAGTTCGAATCCTCTCGTTTCAGGCTTTCAGAAATGTGTTCAAGCATTGAGATTGCTTCACTAGATCGCGAGATACAAAGCAAACAAGTGGAGATCTTCATGCATATAAAAAAACAGGTTTTTACATGAATAGGGGACTCGGAATTGTATAATTAAATCAAGGTTATTATAAAAGCTACTTTAAAGAAGCTTCGAACTCATTTCAACAGTTTAAACACATCAGTTAAGCCCAGAACAAAAAGCAATTTCATGTCAGGAGGATCCTGACACTGATCAACACTTTTTTTGGGCCAAGGGATCTCGCTCTAGTATCTTTTCAAAGGTGAAGTCTTTGTAATCAGGCTTTAAGGGGTACTCTGTGAAGTAGACAGGACTGAATGGGGCACCCGGTGGACAATAAACTGCAGGCAGAGGGGCAGGCAATCTGGAAGGATTCAAAATGAGTTGGTAAATAGCAAAGATAAAATAGGGCAATAATTGGGGAAACTGATATCTCATAACCTTTTATTTAAAAATGGCAATAAAGTCTTAGTGCAGGATCTATAGGTCTATATAGTACCTGCCACCAAACTTTACATCTACTATGTGTGGTTCATCATAGGGCCAGGAAATATGAGGTTGGGTGGCCAGGACGCCTGGGTTTTGAAGCAACAAAATGGCACAGTTGCTGAGCCGTTGTTTATTGGATGTGTCCTCAGGAAGGGTTGCTTAACCCTTCTGTTCTCAAGTCATAGTTATGGGAGAAGCATTCAGGTCTGCATTTTCCTCAGGTGGTGAATCTTGATTGGCCACCAAGATAGGCTTCAACCTCATCAAGATAATGGTAGGAATTACTTTGCCGTCATTAGGCAATTTGTTTTGTCTTCCATCAGGCGCTGCAGTTTCAAGGTTTTTGCTGATATCTTCATCCTGAGAGGTGTTTGCTGCCTCAGCTTGAGGGTCTTGTCCCCAAAAAACGTGTGTGGACAGCCCCCTGATCCTTGGGGCTGGCGGCCCACAATGTCATGGTAGTGTCATTTTTGCCTGGGATAGATTGCCCAAAGAAGAAGAATGGGAACAGGAAAGCAGCAAAACCCTTGAAAGCATTAGATGATTTAATTCTATCCATTGACAAAAAATGGGTTAAAGCTGCCTCTGTTAATGGTGAAGGAATTAATCTGCATCTCCCTGAATTTTGTCTGAATAATTATGCATTGAAGATTATGAGATATCACTACCCAGTGGCGCCTGGCAGTCAACCAACCAGTTGCCCAAAATTATCAAGTTATGACGTCATTGACACTTCAGCAGAAATTCTCAACCAAGAGGTGAAAATATTTCTAGCCAGCCAATCGGATTTGAGCTCCCCCTAGTTGAGTTATAGTCCCCCTGTTTCCCCTCTGAAAACTTGTTTTCAGATAGTTTTACCTACTCTCAATAAAGTCATTCCCCAATATATGAAAGCTACCCTGGGGTCAAAAATACCCCCTTCTCAGGCCATGGCTGCTGCTGTCTTGGCATGGTTGAGAAAAATTTCTACACAGGACCAGCAGGTTTTGTACCCCTTATCTCGAAATCATTTCTTTTCAGTGGTTCATTTACATCTCCTGTTTTCTGTGTTGTTAATTGTCTTCATTTTGTGTTTTGTTCCTTTGTAGATTTGTAGGTTTAAAGCTTCAGTTCACATCTTTGTTCTTGGTTCTGATTTTAGTCTGGTCAATTTATCCCCACAACTTTTATTTGAGCTTGGACCTTATTTACACAACTCTAACACACAAGTAGTCAGGATTAGGGTTCAAACCCTGCTCTTGGACCCGGGTTTCAAGAGGAAGAAAATTGTCAATCCTGACCAATCTTATGACAATGTTGTGTACTACCTTAGGCACAGCCAAGGGACACAGCAGAAAAATCCTGACCATGGGATTGGGTTTTAACTAAGCCAGGAGGTTAGTCTTCAGGGATGCATAAGGGATTTACCTTAAGGCCCTGTGAAAGCAGAAAAACCTGGGTGCTCTACTAGAGGTGGCCATAGATGTCATGGATCCACTCTCAGGCAGCTGGCCTGCTGGTTTTGAGGGTAACTTGGGCCAGATTTTTTGCTGGCAGGGCCTACCATAAGAGAGGAGCTAACTTTAGAAGGTAAGAAGAAGACTTTCCCACCCAAGACCACAGGCCAGCGGCCGGAACAATGGTGTCCACCACCCCCATGAGGGTGATGTACACTATTCCAAAAAAGCTTACTGTAAATTCAGAACCTAACAGTACAAATGTGGGATTGTCAAATTCTTTTGCGTGAACTCACTAACTTAATGGAGTAATTTTCATACCAGGACAACTTACTTATTTATTTAAAAGGATGAAAAATATTCCAGTAAGTTGGTGAGTTTACGCAGAAGAATTTGACAATCCCGCATTTTTACCTTTAGATTCTGAATCTACAGTACTGGTATGATTGGTTGAGAGGTCAGGGGAGGAGGCTGGCATTGGTTTGGGTGTTACGGGTGGTTCCATATAGATGTTGTAGGCCAGAAGATAGTTGAATTTTCCTCTAAATAGCTTGGGGGTAGAGAATATCCATGGGCCTTGGTGGTTGTATCTGATGGCGGATTGGATGTGGGCTAATGGGTCAAGTTTGATGATCTTCTCTGGTGTATAATCTTTATATTTGGGCTTTAATGGATATTCGGTAAAATGAACGGGCCCAAAGGGGATGCCAGGTGGACAGAAAACTGCAGGCAGAGGGGCAGGAGGGCCGGGAGATCTTGAACTGAACTGATAAATGGCAAATACAAAATATGGCAGTAGCTGTATAAGCCAAAGTAACACAACCTTTATTCAAAAATGGCAATAAGTTTGGAGCGCGGGGTCCTTGGGTCTATATAGCACCCCACCTCCAAACTTAACATTTTCCATGGGGGTCATCAGGGCATTGGAAAAGGCAGGGCCGGGGGAATTTGGGACTTGGGTCTAAAGGCAGCAAAATGGCGCTCAGCCCGGGAGTTCTTTCATTGGTTGTGACTCCCAATTTTGCTACCTGATTATCTTGCTCTAGTGTTGTGGTCATGGGGCCAGGTTGCGGGCTGGTGCCTCTTCCTTGGATTGGCTCTTGATTGGTTGCTGGTGAAGACTTCAAACTCATGAAGCTAATAGTTGTTGCCTGGTTGCCTCCATTAGGTGTCGTGATTGGCACTTCACTTAGTACAATAATTTCCTTGACTTGATCTGTTTCACTGGGTGGGCCATCATCTTCAGCGTCAGCTTGCGGGGGCTCGACCCCAGAAAAATGTGGGCGGGTGGTCCCGCAGTCCATAGGCCCGGTGGCCCAGGGGAATCCAGGTTCCGGGTTTGATTCCCGCTCTTGGGCCTGGGGTTCCAGAGGAGGAGAATTTTCAATCCTGACAATAGAGGATGCACTGAAGTAAAGAGAGATTACATGAGTTATAAAGTGAATCAAGCTTAGATTTTATTGAGGGATTGAGATGTGTATATATATAATATTTCTGTGCAATCACAAAAAATTGCTGGGACAGTCAGATCAAAGGTCATTGGTGCATTTGGGGTGAAGATCATTGTGGCACAAGATATAGAGGGAAATTGAATCAACTCTTTTAAGGAACTATCCCACTTTTGGGGACCAAAGGGGGATGCAAGAATCCCTGACTTGGTTTTGCACTGTGATCCCATACTGTACATTCAGAACCTAAAGGTAAAAATGCAGGATTGTCAATTTCTTTTGTGTGAACTCACCAACTTAATGAAGTAATATTCATCCCAGAACAACTTACTTTTTTATATAAAAGGATGAAAAATATTCCAGTAATTTGGAGAGTTTACACAAAAAAATTTAATAATCCCGTATTTTTACCTTTAGGTTATGAATCTACAGTAATAGGCAAAATTGAACCAGTATGAACATGGCCATTCACAACAATCAAAAGTAGACACTTGGAACAAAAAGATATGGTTTATGTTTCAGAGCATGTATATTATTTTATATAGCTGGGTATCCTGCTTGCACATAGCTCACTTCAAACAACGACTGAGTGATTTTTTGTGGGTTGGCTTGCAACGGTGCTCTGTTTTTGTTTAAGATTTGACCTACTGTTACTGAGTGTATTTTTTATCAATTTATATAGCAATATATGTATACTTAAGGACAGCTGAAACCATTTTTTAGTGATTTCATTGATTCTGTACTTTATCTCAATTGTTTATCTTTTAGTTTGAGTTACTTGTTGCTTTGTTGAGTCATTTTTCCTATTAACCCCCTCCCCAAAAAAGTCCCTGTTGACAGAGTGTATGCTCTACATCAATAATTGGATTTTGTTTGCTTCTGAGTTCATTTTGGTTACAGATGTGTTGATTTTGCTTGGCGCTGTAGCTTTGAAGCTGCTGCAACGTATTAGTAGCTTTGGGGTGTGGCTGAAGTCAATTTTTGCATGGTTAGTTGCATCATTGTTGGTTTGAAAAAGGTTTTTTGTAGTATACATATTTGATTGTATCTCTGGACATATTTGCCCATTAGCACCCTTTTTCCTGTGAAATGAGCCTTTATTTTTAATAAAAAGTTGAATTTTGTTCTGGACTGAGCTGGTCTTGTTTAAGGCTGGTATACTTTTGTTTATCTCGATGGGGTATAAACCCACTGCAATGTTGGAGATTGGTTTCTAGAAACAAGGGAGTTGGAATGGGGTGGGTACCATTTATTGCAGTTTGGAACTTTAAACTTGAAATAAGCTTTTTTGAGAGTTGAGTGGGGTTACATATTGGATAGCATGTCTATTAGAAAATGGCCTAATCCTTGAAGTAGTGACTCGTATATCATGATATGATTGGTTAATTTGGCTATCAGCTGGAAAGAAATTGATGACATTCAGATTCTATGCGTTTTAATTTCAACTTATTTTTGGGGATGTTTCCCAGATGAAAAGAAGACAGGATTAAGCTTAGGTTTAGCTTGTTGCAGAATATCTTATCGGGATTGCGGTGCCTGCTAAAGCCGCAAATATCTATTTAAAGTCCTCAATGGTCGGTTAGATTATCAATGATTGGCTGTCCTTGGGCTGTTTAGTGTAGTTTGAAGAAGATTTGAATTATTGGGTGATTTAGGGTGGTGGTTAATATTATTTCAGCCTTTGTTGTTTCCAACGAGAGGTTTGGAATGAAAAATTGAGTTCCCTTTAGATGTCGGTTCTGAAACTTTTAATTCTGTTTATAGGTTTATATTAGTGTTTAATAAATTTTAGTGTAGATGGGATGGTTCAACTTGAGCGAAGCGTTAAATGCTTCAGTTGGAAGGGCTCACTGGGATCTTGAGCAGAATTTAATTTAGTATAATATTAAGCAAAAACAGGTGGATTTTCGCTCGGTTGAAATGCAAACGATGTTGATTGCGAGCATCCTTGTTTGATAAATGGCATCAAAAACTGAAACGCAAATCGCAGTCATCGCAGAAGATCCAGCTAACAGCAACATAAAGCATTAGAAGAAGAGCCGAGAAGCGCAGGTTGCTGGCAACAATGATGTTAAACACTTTGATTCTTCTTGTTACTGGAGCAAATGGAGCTGGGCTTATTTGGCGGACGATGCCAAGGAGCATCGACTTCACGGACTCGGACCATATCTTAAGCAAGATCCGAACACTGGGAGCGGTAGATACGATCCCTTTTAAGGATGTCTACTTATTTGGTGACAGCGCCTGTGACACTGGCAACTATGCTCGCAAGCATAACTTTAAGCTGCCATCACCAAAGGTATACTGGCGGGGACGCTTCTCTAATGGACCCATGTGGCCGGACTATTTCCAAGCCGAGTACAACCTTAATGTCAAGAACTATTGCCATGGCGGCTCACTCATCAGTACTGGCAACTATGTGATAGAAGAGGGGATCCCAGACTACAAGGGACAGGTTCAGATGTATAAAGAAGATCACCTCGAAAGCACACGCCCACTCGCAATCCTGCAGTTCAGTGGAAACGACATGCTGAACAAGTCTGTCACTGCCGAGACTATGGGTTCTGAATTTCAACGCCAGACTCAAGCACTGGTCAACTTGGGTCAAATCAAGGATTTTATAGTCGTCATGTCTCCAGGAGAGGCATACAATGCCCGCGGCTACAGCCGTGAGCTGATGAAGGTTACCCGCCAGCTAAGAAAGGATAATCCCGATGCCCGGTTTGTTACCCGCAGCTTACTCGACCTGTGCTTGGAGATGTTCGCCGTCGCGCCGCCAATCACCAACAGTGAGCTGTGGCGTGGAACTGAGGCCTGCTTCAACGAAACTTCCAAAGTCCTGTGTCCCGATCCAGAGAATCACTTCTTCTTTGACTTCTACCACATCACTACTATCCCCGCCTACAACTTTGCCCGCAAGGTTGCTAATACAGTCCAAGGGGCCTGGGGTAATGGTACCACCCCCGATTCCTAGTTCTTATATTCACAACCCTAGAAATAAATCCCTGAAAATAAACATTAAATTAAACCTATTTTAGTATCTAGCATTTATCCACTATATATCAAAAAAGATGTTGCATTCTCTGAGTTAAATTAAGTAGTAATAAATAACAAATATGTTATTGAGTATGCCAAGCTCCCGTAGCAAAGTGGTTAATGCGTCGTGCTTATAAGTTTAAAGCTTATTCTAGAGTCACGCGAAGGTCGCGGGTTCGATCCCCGCCGGGAGCAATTTTTTTGTTTAACTCCCCTTCAAATTATATTAGATCACATTTAGTTAAAAACTCTGATGTTATTTTTTGGTATACTTTTTAAAAAACCAAAAAAATCTTTATTGGGAGGGTGGGGATATCCATCAGGGAGCGCCCTAATTGTTATTTGGTATACTTGTGAGAAATCGGGCTGCTCTCTATATAGTAACTTGATCATCAGTATATGGTTTTTGAATGTAAAGGTGCCTTTTTAAAATTATAACCAATACAACATTCTACTACATATGGATTTATAAACTTATTCATCCTTATTATGATTGCTTACCACGAATCAGGATCCACCAACTGCACCAAGCAACCTGTATTTAGTTCAAAATGAGTTGGTTTCCATCAAATTCAACTTCCAACCCCTTTATGACCGTTATTCAGATTTCTACCACTATAGGTTTGGTATAATTAAGCTCATCATCAAGTTGTATCCCTGTCCTAGAAAATACCCTTTAAAATATGACTGTGTTCACATAACTTTGAACATATTTGATTGTCCCTCCCATGGAACCGTATTATCCTTAATCACTAAAAAAAACTCTAGTAACAAGTGATCCAAGGATTGATACAGATATCTTATTACAATCAACCCTTATCTTCCAAAGGAATCTTCCCACCCATTTTGTCACAGTAGGTTACATCATATCAGGTATTATCCGCCCAAGCAAGAAGGCTAAAAAAACCCGAAAACCTTTATCAAAATTGAACAAGTTAACAGATTTAAATCAAACAGTCAATCAGAAATGGGTTATGGCTGCTCCAGTCTGTCAGCTGAAACAGGTTCCCCTTGCAAATTGACATTGATAAATTAGCGTAATTTGAGGATCACCCGATATGAGCTTGTCAATCAGCATGGTCATCAGAAACTAGTCACACAAGGGTTCTTTGCAACCTGGACCAGATACTTACTTGACAATGTGGAAGAAATAGGAGGTCAAGACTCAGGTGGTATTGCTTAGTCAAATTTTCTGATATATATTGAATAATTTTCACTGTTTCAACTCTAAGAGTTGAGTCCTCCCAAAATTTTACTCAATAAAAATCATTTATCCCAAGTTCTAATTTACTTTTTAAAAATGCATCCTGTGGTTGGGTTATTACAATATATTCTGTACAATCTGATTCTCAACAGAATTATTTCTGGAAGATGGGGTCCTGCAGCTGGAACTTTGTTGTTGGTGCTGCCCAATGTGAATTTTACGCCAACCAATTTTACAGCTCCTCCCCCATTCTTGAATCTGAAAATTGTGTGGCCTCCCAATGTCCAGAATTTTATTCTGAAGATTTGTTGATGTTGTCTCAGGTCATTTATCTTGGGCTACTTTGGTTAGGATTAATTGTTCTGGTTAATCCTGGTATTACAATTAGAAATTTTACAAAAAGATATCTGAAGCCACATTGGTGGTTAATCAATAATTCTATGTGGATTTGGGTGGTAATTCCCCATCACTTAGAGATGCTTCATACTATCCCGCAATTTCTGTCATATTACTCAACTCTTCTACATCTGAGTTTTTGAAAGCAGTTTGTCATGAATTCATGTTTTTTTCTCCTGCTCTATCAAGATATCTGCATTTAACATGCTTATTTGTATCAGTTCTTTTCTGAGATTTCAGTTTGGGCTTTTATTTAATTTGTGGTTTCCATCTCCAGTTGCAGTTGTTGAGACTGGATCTTCTGTTTCCTATTTCTGTCGCGTCATGTCAATTTGGCGCCTGGATTATTTTCCTGCTCCACCCACTGATGAGATTTTGCGTAAAGTTTTTTCAGCATTATCATTCTATTCCTGTTCAAGCCTTAGTCATAAATCCCAAGTTTATCATGTGATGACAAAGGTTTCTGAGGATGGTTGTGAATGGTTGTTGTCCGCAGTGGAGCGCAATCCACGTGTTTTAACTGAAAGTGCATCTCTATACCCTCTGTTAAAAAATTTGTGTGTATCTATTGAGGAGCTCAAAGTATATCATAAGCTGTACGCCTTCCATCAGGGTAATACTCTGCTTTTGATATTCCTTCCTCAGTTTCTCACCTACTGCTGTACAATTGATGTTCCTGAGGTGAATAAACTCTCAGTGTTGTGGTTAGCAGTTGACCCAACTGCCCAGGGTTTGGCGGTTTGTGATTCCCCGTTAACCACAACTGAGGCCCTGGTAAGCCAAATTCTTTCTCTGGTCTCAAATCCGTCAACTTCCAAGCAAGATACGTTGGTAATTGTGGATAAACCTGCTGCACGCTCCTGGTTTTCTGGTCCTTGCTCCGCGGTAGTTCCTTCCAACCAAAACCAGGACCGTTCTCCCCTAGCCCGTCTCAGTTGCAATTGGCAGTGGTGAACAAACCCGCCAATATAACCAAGGCCCCAGTAGTGTCCGGTCCCAATAGTTCCTTGGCAATGCTTCAGCACGTCATACCCACAAAGTCTTCTGTGGTTACGTTTGAAGAGTTGCCCCTTGTTCCCATTGATCATGATAACTCTGTTCTTCCAGCTGCTATCCAAGAGATGATTGAGCGTTACTTTCAGGAGCATCCTGCCTCCTTAGCTGCTGTCTGTACCACCAATGAAAACAAGACCCTGCCAAGATTGCCACCTTTGCTGCAAATAAATCTGCTTCTGGCTACTTTTTGCTTTATGGTAGCATTGATAACGGTCAGACTATCTTTCAGCCAGCCATTTTGTTGGATACAGGTGCTTCCAAAAACTTCATGAGTGTGGAGACTGCCACCTTGCTACAACATAAGTACCACCTGGGAATGCTTGTTAGGGGTGGAAACTGTCAAACATTTCCCTCTTTTCAGCTGAAGAAGCCAGTAACCTTTGTAGTTTTGGGTCAGTCTTTTACCGCGGGGTTCTCTGTTTGCTCCTCCCCAATGTATCCTATCATTTTGGGTGTGGGTTGGTGGAGAGATCATAATGTATCCACCTTACTGAAGGAAAATGCGTTACAGGTGGAACACTCCTCAGGTATATCTATTCATATTCTGCTGTTAGGCATGTCCAAAATGGAGCAATCCTCTCATACTATTCAATTGGTTCCTGTCCCTGCAAGTTTGGATTTACCTGCATTTTTACAACCCTGGTCCACGGCGTTTGACGCTACCAGAGGTGAGGTCCTTCCCAAGCACACTCAGTTTGACTTTGACTTTAAGGTTACCGTTGATCTGATTCAAATTGCGTCTCCTATTTACCCTTTAACCCTGAAGGAAGACACATGTTTGGAAGAATGGACTTGTGACATGCTGGCAAAGGGCTATATTTTTAAAAAGGCTTCATCAATTTGTTCTCTGTTGTTGTTTGTTCAAAAGGCTGATGGGTCTTGTGATGGTCCACATGTTTGGTGGTTTGCAGGCAGGGCTAATGTTGGCCAAGCAAATTTTTGATTGTTTGTTGCAGGTAGAGGCCTAGTAGGTAACATAGGACTACTAGGGTAAGTAAGGCCTGGCTGGTAGGTAACAAAGGACTACCAGAGGCAGATGTTGCCTCCACCCAGCAGAAGATATTGACTGCTTTGGGATATAGTGCTTCACCTTGAAGGAAACTGTGGCTGCAGAAGGATGAAGACTGAAATAGCAAGCAGGGAACTTTGTCTGTCTGGGGGGGAGTAGGTTTTGGACCCCTGGCAGGCAACACAGGCTGTCAGGGAGGGGAAGAGCTTTGAGAGCTCTATGTATCCTAATACACTTGCAGGAGTTCTGTGAGCAAGCACCCTACCTAACAGACTGGTAGGAAATCCTTGTTTATGCCACTATGGGAGCTTTGGGGGAACCCAAAGTGAGCATTGGAGGGCATAGATTTGCTCAGAGGTGTTACCAAGGCAGCTTGCTTGGGGAAGCAAGCTGCAGAAATTGGTGTGATCAGGCCTCTGGGAAGTAGAGCTGATTACTCTGCAACTGAAAGCCCAGACTTATCACCTGGGTGAGTAAAGACAACACATAGACATTGATCTATGGTTGAATGGCCTAAGTAGATTGCCACTTGCAAGGGCCCAGTCAAACACCAGTTCAATGTAGACTCATGCCTGGGTCTACAGGTTCTGGTAATGGGGACTGAGATAAAGAACCAAGGTGCTTCACGGAATTAACAGAG
The DNA here is from genome assembly GCA_014839935.2 of Entomophthora muscae. Lineage (NCBI taxonomy): Eukaryota > Fungi > Entomophthoromycota > Entomophthoromycetes > Entomophthorales > Entomophthoraceae > Entomophthora > Entomophthora muscae. Next base: position 283,947 of record QTSX02000104.1, read on the forward strand.
AAGACTAGCAAAAGGGACTGTTTGATCACAGTGAAAGTTAGTTGACAGGCTGTTAATTCATATTGAATTGTGGGAACCAATATGGTTCAGTGTGCAAAGGGAACTAAGGAGGTTCCTAGTGAGGATTTGTTGAGGAACTGGTTGAGTATAAGCTGAAGGACCAGAAGATTATGATGCAGGACTAGCTGATCATGATACAGGAGCTGGCTGAAGGATCATAAGATGATGATGAAGAACTGGTGGTCCGGAGAAATGAGCCAAGATTTTACCAAATTGATTTGCCAAGGTGGTAAAAGAAGGAATTTTCTAGGATAGATGAAGGTATGTTGCTATGAGAGCGGGATACAAAGTTGTTTTGGTGGGACATTTTCCTTGGATTTTTGTCATGGCCCGCCATGACATAGTAGCTTTGGAAAATCACGTTTTAAAAGCTTGGATTGATAAAGCTACTTCTTGCTGTCAGAAAGCTACCTTGATGATCTTCCTAGGTACCCTAGATCAAAAGTTATGGCAATTTAAAGAGCCAAGTTCAAAAACCCTGTCAGCATGTCCCGAAATGGTTGCGAGATTGGATTTCAAATCAAGAAAAGCAACAATTAGTAAGCAGGCAAATCCAACCATATCTCAGCTTCCAGTGATCAGTTTTGGACGTTCTTACACTCAAATGAAAGCCCCAGATGAGGAGAATCCATCCAAAGTTTTTTAGATGACCAACTGAGGCAAACCGCGAAGTTCAAATCTGGCCAAAAGAATATGACTAGAATTAGTCAGTTGATGTTTCAAACTTTTAGCATGACCCTCCAGATAGAGAGACAAGGACCTTCAGGAAGAATCTGGAAGAATCTCAAAGACCAATGTAAATGGTATAAAAAGAACCTAGTTCCCCTTTTCCCCATTATGATCATTATTGGTCTGAATAATAAATAAAGGACTTCTCTTAGACTATAGTTTAAATGGATCAGAGTTGGGAGCCCTTGGGCCCTGACAATTTTACTATATTTGTAAATATACAGGGAAAAAGTTGAAGAGGTCCAGAAAGAAAAATTTAAATAGTATTCTACTATTTAAATTGGTCCAGGTTGAATGCAGGGTTACTGGTGCCAGAATAATGGACCAGTTAACGCTTTGGTGCGTGAAGAGTTGTCAATTTGAGCGGTTTGAGCCGTGAAAATTATTTTCATAGTTGGATCCCAGTGAAACTTCAGGAATGGTCTATTTATCCGCTCTGCATTCATTGGTTGAGTTCTGGCAGGTTTCCTGATGAAAATGATTGGTTGGAAGCCAAAAGCTTAAAGTATAAGCAAGGAAATAGTGAATTAATACGTTAAGCTTTTGAGAAAGTAAGTATATAAACTTAAGTTATTATAGGAAAAAGTGAGCAGCAATGGTTTAAGCTTATGAAGAAAGCCATTTTGAAGGCGGAACCGTTGGGAAAAGGACACTATAAGAAGGGGGCTAGCTGGAAAGTTACTGGGTCTTTTCAAGGTCTTTTGAAAGGCTTTTGGAGGTCCTTCCCAGGTCTTCTGAGTTTCTGCCAAGAGGTTTTGGAAGCCTTTTGATCACCTACAGGAGCTTGGATGGACTGATACAACCCAAGATGACGGAGCAGGAGCCCAAGAATAAGAAGCTGGATCCTAAGCACAGTGCCAGAGTCCAAGTTTAAGGAGCAGGCGTCCAAGACTAAGGTGCAGGAGTCCAAGACCAAGTACAATGAGTCAAAGATATTGTTGGAGGACTCCAAGTATTGGCAAATTCATATTGTTTCCTTGACCCCCTGGGCCATATAACAGAAGGTTTCTAAGGGGATCTTCCTTCTGAGAGTGAATAAAAGCCCATTTCAACCCCTATACATATTTCTGAGATACATTTCCCTTTACTAGAGAATGACAACCCCTTCCAGCCGGTCCCTGGCTACAATCCAGGACACACTTGGGGACTGGTGGACAGGAACCCCACA